>JAULKM010052311.1:0-12685 GCA_032355605.1 Rubia tinctorum
TGAGAATGCAAGACCTATCACTGAAGAATGCAGACATCAAAGAAAAGATTCATTTTGCAGTCACAAAAGGGGTCGTCGTCCACTTCTTCTTCGCTTATAAATGGCAATTTTTTGCCTTCTGACACTTCTTCGCTTATAAATGGCAATTTTTTTGCCTTCTGACAATAGAAACTACGAAAGTTTTAGGTTTTAATGATAACCTAAACACACTGTAAAACTCTATGAATTCTTTTGGTGAGGCTTGGGGAACCTAATAAAACTCCCCCCCCATTCATATGGGTTTAATTTTAAAAAAAAGAAGAATGTGAAGGATTGGAAGATGGATATTAAAACAAACTATTTTTCTTTAATCTTAAATGTAATGCTAAAATTTTTATTGTTGAATTTGTATTATATTTGTTGGATTTTTATTTTGAAAACTTTATTTTGATGATGTAGAATTTGATTACATATTTTTATTTAACTTTAACTTAAATTATTATATTTTAGAAATTATTAAAAAAATTATAGTCAATTTAGTTTATTCAGGTTGAATTCGGTTCGGATAATTTGGGTTATTCGAGTTATTCGGGTCAGATTCGGTTTTGTGCTTTCTAAGGGCAAAACCGAATAACCTGAACCAAATAAATCGAAAACCAATTAAACCGAACCGACGACCACCCCTAGTTTGGGGGGGGGGGGCTGGGTTATGTACTCTTGTGGTTTTAAATTGCAATTGCGTCTTGGGCCTTTGTAAAATCTGGTAGATTTTTAATTTTATTAGATTACTAGTATACTTCTAGGGTTTGGTTTATTTTTTTTGGCCTAATTTATATTCGGTTTAAAACTGAACTTCTAACTTTATGTTTAAGGGTAGATATATGGAATGTCAAGTAAGGGTTGATCGTTGATTACTCAAGATAAATTCTTTTCATTAGTGTTTACTTATGAAGAGTTAAATAAGGGTTGACCGTTAATTAGTTAAGTTATAACCATTTCATCAGTGTTTATGTACGAAATGTCATGCAAGGATTGATCGTTGATTACTCAAGGTCAAACATTTTAATTAGTATTTAGGTATGAAAAGTAAAACTAGGGTTGACCATTGATTAATTAAAACCAAACCTTAGTTATTAGTGTTTATTTATGTAAAGTCAAGTAAGGGTTAACTGTTGATTAAATAATTTCTATCTTTTTCATAGCGTTTAAGTATGAAAATTCAAATAATGATTGACTATTAATTAGTTAAGTTACAACCATTTCATTAGTGTTTATGTATGAAATGTCAAGTAAGAGTATATCCTTGATTACTCAGGGTCAAACCTTTTCATTAGTGTTTATGTATGAAAAGTCAAATTAGGGTTGACCGTTGATTAATTAAGGTCAAACTTTAGTCATTAGTGTTTATTTATGTAAAATCATGTAGGGTTGACCATTGATTATATAATTTCTAATTATTTCATTAGTGTTTACGTATAAAAAGTCAAATAAGGGTTGAACGTTAATTAGTTAAGTTATAACCATTTCATTAGTGTTTATGTATGAAATGTCAAGTAAGGGTTGATCGTTGATTACTCATAATCAACCATTTTCATTAGTGTTTATCTATGAAAAAAGTAAAATTATGGTTAACCGTTGATTAATTAATGTTAAACCTCACTTATTGGTGTTTATTTATGAAAAGTCAAATAAGGGTAAATCGTTGACTGGTCAAGGTCAAACTTTTTTTTATTAGTGTTTATGTGTGGAAAGTCAAATAAAAGTCGACCATTAATTAGTTATGTCAAACCATAGTTATTAGTGTTTATTTATGTAAAGTCACGGGTTGACCTTTAATTAAATAATTTCTAAGTTAGTGTTTACGTATGAAAAGTCAAATAAAGATTGACCATTAATTAGTTAAATTATAAATATATATATATATATATATATTTAGTGTTTATGTATGGAGTGTCAACTAAGGGTTGATCATTGATTACTCAAGGTCAAACCTTTTCATTAGTGTTTATGTTGAAAAAATTCAAATTAGAGTTAATCGTTGATTAATTAAGGTCAAACTTTAGTTATCAGTGTTTATTTAGGTAAAGTCAAGTAAGGGTAAACCGTTGACTAGTCAAGATCAAACATTTTCATTTAAGTTTATGTATGGAAAATCAAATAAGAGTTGACTATAATTAGCTAGGTCAAACCTTAGTTATTAGCATTTATTATGAAAACTCAAATAAGGTTGGTCGTTGATCAGTTAAAGTCAAGTCATTTTATTTGTGATTATATGGAAACTCAAACAAGGTTGACCGTTTATCAATTAAAATCAAACTATTTTATTAATTTTTACATACGGAACGTCAATTAAGGGTTAATCGTTGATTAGTTAAAGTCAAATCATTTTATCAATCAAAATCTAAACATGTTTATATTTTACTAAAAGAGCAACTCTTTTGCCCCACATCACCCTTGGAATTAGCCACGTGTCAAATGAAATAAATTAAGTGTAGTGTTTGAGTCATATGTCATCGAAGTCGAATATTAATAAATAAACATTATTTTTCACCGAATACAATTTATATAATACTTATTTTATATACTACTTATTTATACGTATTACTTGTTTTTATATAATTATGAATAAGTAATATGTAAAATTTTATTATGTGAAAATTAAATTTTGTTCTATTGATATTCGACTTCAATCATGTATTACTCGAACTCTATGTTTAACTTATTTCATTTGAAAATATAAACATAATTTCATAATTAAAATAACGATTCTAATATCTTTTTTAAAATTCAAAAGAAATGGAGATGCATAGTTTCGTTAAAAAATAAACTACATTATTAATATATATATATATATATATATATTCAATTATTTTAAATCGTGCATCACTAGGGTGTTAACTTGTTATTCATATAATTTTAAGTACCATGTCTGCGAGAATGACGTGGAACGTCAGTCACAAAAACATCTGAGGTCGGTAAGCAAGAAATGTGTGCGACGTCGGTCATTTCATGTCTCCAAGAGTGACGTGCAATGTCGGTCACAATAATAAGTGACATCGGTATGCGATAAATGCGTCCAACATCGATCATTCATATCTGAGAGGGGGACATGCGACATTGGTCACAAAATCAACCGGCGTCAGTAAGCCAAACATGCATGCGATATCGGTCATCACAGACTTTTTACCTCAATTTTTATAAAACCGAGGTAAAATACATTATTTACTTTGAAAAAAGAATCAAGGTAAAATAAATTTTACCTCGGTTAATTGCCCTTAACCAAAAAAACAAGGTAAAAGTTGCGAAGTAATAGATCATTTTTCTCGTAGTGTCTGGAGATGTATTGTTCGAGTTCTTGTTGCATGGTTCATACTCGATATTTTTTAAAAGAACCCATACACTACGACCCCGAGTTATAATTGAAATTGAAAAGGGCTAGGAGACTTTCTTTGGAATGTGTGAATAACATCCCCTTCTAGTGACCATTTTTGCGGAACCTTCTACCTCCATAGATCATCAAGAAGAGCTGAAGATGAGAATCCAGAAGGAGGACCTTAAAACCCTCACCTTCAAGGGGATGTAACACGTTTAGGCAAATTCCATTGAGGGAAACCATTGCCCCCAACCGCGAGTAACAACTGATGTGAATCACCTGTATGACGGTTGGGCCTAACAAGCATTTTTAGCTAAATTCCGGATTGATATACTTTTTACCTTCATTTCTTGGTAGGAAAGGGGAGGACCCTAACAAACATCTCTCCGACTTTCACATGGTTTGTTGCGGTATGATTCCGAAAGGGGTGAATGAAGAGCTCTACAAATTGAAAGCCTTCCTATTTTCATTGTTAGATGTCGCGAGGGATTGACTCCACTACCTTCCATCATGGAACATCACCTCTTGGATTGAGTCGAAGAGAATGTTTCTAGCCAAGCAATTTCCAGCCTCAAAGTCTGCCACCTTGTAGAAGGAAATATCCTTCAATGATATGAAGAGTCGTTCTACGACTATTAGGAGAGGTTCAAGAAGCTTCTCTCAAGTTTTTCTTTTCATGGCTATTTTAAGGGAGACTTGGTCTACTAATTTTACAATGGTCTTCTTGATAAGGAGCAAAGGCTAATGAGGGGATCGTGTGGTGATTCCATTGGGAACATTACTTCGAGCGAGACTATGGAGCTCTACGAGGAGTTAGTTGAGGAGTCATGAACCTTTAGTTCAAGGGCCAATTTGATAAGGAAAAACCTAGTAATAGAAGTGCTCATTCACACAACGGAAAGCTCGAAGACCAAGTCTCGACACACACTTCCATAGTCAAGGTTTTGACGACACAATCCAGTAGAAAACCACATGTGAAATCTTACAAGATTTGTTCATCACCACATGCTACGGATGAATGCTTGAGCTTGCAGAAATGATTATGTGGAGGAGATGAATGTCGTTGGTTGTTGAGCGGGTGCTTAAGAAGGAAGAGAATGTTGAAAAAAAGGCTGAAGATTTGACTAATGAGAAGGTGAGTAAGGGTAAAGAAATTGAGGTGGAGACCTACGTGCCAAAGCAGGGATCAAATCCCAAAACTTCATCCCACCTCAAAAGATATCAAAAGCAGCCAAACTCCCTATCTATGTGCCTGAACCACCATTTCCAGAGGCCTTGAAGGATAGGAGAAAAAAAAGAGGACAACAAAGGCATGATGGAGATGCCAAAATGACCACCACCATAAATGAAGACATTACATGACTTGATAAAACATTTAAGGGTTATGTTCAGGATCCTCTAAGTGATACGGCTATACCAATGACAAGGTCTGGAACTAAACTTAGGGATGCGGCATTGAATAATTTGATCAAATTCATGATGAAGAACTCAAAACCAAATCGGCTAGGGCTTGGATTAATTATTCAAGCTTGTCGATTAACTGAAGACATCGTGAAGAACATTATACTCTTTTTCCCCACCTAGTTTTTAAAGAGGTAGTTTGATCTTTTTCAACTATTGTAATATAAATTTATTTCACTCCATAGCTTAGCCATTTTTGCTTTTTAAGAGGTATTTTTGAATTCAGTTCAATATTTTTGACCCAGCCCATTAGGGTTTCAAAAATACTGAGTTTTGTTTTAATTAGAATTATATTTGGTATTAGATTTGGTAAGATTAGATAATGTAATATTCTTCAAGATGACTTGGAGAAGAATTCGAGTAGATTGCATTTATTTTTAAAAGTTCTAGTTAGATATGGTTTTTACTTCTAAAAACTTCCATAAGTTGATTCAATTTCCAATTGTAATTAGGGTTGTTGGGCACATCTATCCCTAAAATAGAAGGGTATGGCCGAGACTCCCCTCACCTTTTTATCAATCGTATATTAAGAATTTTGAGATCATTCTCTATGCATGCGAGCTAATTTCATTGTTGTTTAATGTTGGGGGTTAATTAAGTATCAATAACCTTGTGAACTAATACAACTGGCTAGTTAGTGACCAAGTCGACATTAAGAGTACCCTGAGAGCTAGACTCTTGAATTTCATACGACAGACTATGGTTTTCTGATATCTCTTATTTTTTTAGAGATATAAAATTCCGCAATCTAGAGTTTTGGCAAGGAGATTCATATCAGTTGGTATCAAAGCAAAGTGAAAGAAATTGTGGCCGAAAATATTCATGCATTTATTTATTTTCCATTTTTTTGGATTTATAAACTCTTTCATGTCATATTTTAACTGTGTTTGTTTGATCCTTCTTAGCAGGAGGATTGAATCTTGAGTCTAAGGACGTCAAAGGGTCCTTAGAGTTAGAATACTTCAGTATTACTATTTGCCTTCACCTTCTTCAATCGAGTCAGGAGGACGTTGAAGGATCTGAGCGTTAACAAGTATTTACGTTTTCACCTCCTAGTCAGTTTCGTAATTTTATATGGTAGCTTATACATTTTATGCGCTTGTGATATTTCTCATCAACTCTTCTGAAAAGTTATTGTCTACTCATAATCTCATTTGTTTTCTTTATCGTTCTTTGATTCCGTGATATTGAATTGTTCTTGAATTCTTGATCACACCTTATGCAAAAAATAGAATTTTGTGTCATTTCCATATTTAGTTTCATATTCTTGATCCTTACGATCTTGAATGCCTCAAAATTCATTTGAATCAAGAGGAAGTTGTCATTGATTTCTTATTCCAAGTTTTGTATATGAAATATTTGTTCCAAATGTTTTGAAAATTTAAAATAATGGGAAGCAGATTTTGAGATTTTCAAATCGGAATTGGGGTTTTGAAATAAGAAATTTGGGCCTGATTTGTAATTTTCAAAATTTTTAGGGTTGTTTTGAAATTTTTTAAAATTTGGAAGTTGCACACGATTGGATTTACTTGGAAAATAAGATTCTAATTTTGAGTTTTATATTTGCATGGAAAATCAAAATTTTGGTTGAAAAATAAAGAAGAAAAAAAGGAAATCCGATTTGAGAAAGAAAAAGGAAACAAAATCCTAATCGGAAGAGGAAAAGGAAATAAAAGCCAATTGAGAGAGGGATTTGATCTGAAATTTTTGACTATTACATAAAGTAAGTCCTTAAAATCCTTTACTACAAGAGATTTGGGTTTCAGTTTTTTATCCAAATTGATTTCGGAAACAGTTGCTTAAATTTTCGGAACCTATTTGCCGCATGTATAAAGAATTCTTGTTTTTATCATAACCCCTTCATTACAGCTCTGATTTGTGCCATTAAAATTGTGTTTTTATTTATTCTTTATAGGATATGTAATTATAGATCATAGAGCCCAATTTTGAGTTTATATATTTTAAATTTTGAAATAAGTTTTGCACTACTTTTCTCCTATTATGTTTTTAATTTCTGGTGAATTGATCGATTGCCATTACATTATCATTCACCTTGTGAGTTATGAGTGTTATACAATTGGTAAAAAATCTTACCAAACAAAGGGAAGGGAGGGGGGGGGGGACAATTTTTATACTAACCTTTTATTTTTCTTAGCAGTTTAGCGGAGATGGAGGACGATAATTCATTCGTCTTGCCTTTTGTTGTCAATCCCAACAATCTACCACTAAAAAATGCTTCCAATAGTAAACATGGTGAATAATCATGAGATGAAGCTATGGATAGTTGGGAGCAACATTGATTCAGACAGAATGAACCTGTTGATACAAATCTGTTTGCTGCCACTATGAATGCACTTTTTTGTGAGGAGCAGATATTGGCAATAAAAATTGACATCATGGTACCGCCTACAACACAGTCCATGGCCATGAAGGAGGATCCTCAAGGATATGTTCATAAAGTCCAAGGTTATGGTAGTTTCGATGAATATTCCAATGAATCGGAAAGACGATCACACCGAGGGTATTCAAGAAGGCACCTCCATGAAAACAATCATGGTTCCCGAAGGAGAACAAGGCCCAGTTTAAGTTCAGATTCAAGTTCATACTTGGCTCAAGACATCAAGGGTTTGAAGTATGATATCTCTCAATTTGATGGTCAACACATTCCTGTGAAGTATCTTGATTGGGATCGACAGATTGATAATCAGTTTGATCTCAACAACTATTGGGAGAAAGAAAATTTTGAGGTGGCGTAGTATTCCTTCATTCACTATGCCGATGAATGGTGGAAAAATTTGAGAGAAAAGAGATAACTTGCCGGGAAAAAACCTATCTCCACCTAGGAGATATTGAAGGCTGAGCTTCCCCATTATCATGTTCCGCCAATTATCTGATGGAGCAACATTCTTATCTGGCTAGCATGAAGCAAGGAATTGGAAAGTTGATGAATATTGTAAAGAGCTTAAGTTTACCGTGAGAAGGGTCGGGATGAAAGAAGATGACGCATTCAGCAAAAATTGATTCATTGAAGGCTTGCGTGAGAACCTTCATACTCTAGTTAAGCTTAAACATCACATTTTCATGGACTATTTATTGATGAAATCAAGGTTGGGTGAGAGTACTATGTGACCGAAGAAACCAAAGTTCGAATTCCCCAGTCAACGATTAGGGTTTGACTCTGGAAACCCTAGTTCTGATCGAGGTAGAGGGGCGCTAATGGGTGGTTGTGGTTCAGCTCAAACCTATATAAATCCAAATTACAATTATACTAATAGGAGGGCGGCGCCACAAACTTCAAACCAACAATTTTCGAGAAATTCAGGTAAGCCCCTTATCTCTTCATAAAATTTCTTTTTCAGTTAACACTCCTGTTTATTTCATTAGAAAGAGAGAGAACATATTCGTAGTAATCGTCCCCATGCTCAAGTGTTAGCCACCATTGAGGAAGAAGATGAATATGGTGATATGAAAGCTTTATATGAAAGCGAGGAACAACGGGTAAACTATCATCATAAATGATTATGGTGAACAAGGTCCAGAAACACAAGGTAACTATGTGACATTCAGAGCTTTGAACTCTCCGTTGGCTGAAACCCAGGTAGAAAGAATTAATATTTTCCATTATCGCTGCCTTGTGAAAGATTATAATTGTTCACTGATTATTGATGGAGGATCTTGTGCTAATACCGTTTCCAATCTTCTTGTGAAATCATTGTCTTTTCCAGTTACTACTCATCTATCACCTTATAAACTTATTTGGTTAAGTGTTATAGTGGGATTAGAGTTAGTAAACAACGCATGATTAACTTTAACAACGGAAAATATCATGATTATATCTTATGTAATGTTATAATTGTGGAAGCTAGTTATATTTTGTTAGGAAGACCATAAAAGTTTGATCATAAATCTATGCATGATGGTTACGCTAAAAAAATAACTATGATTAAGAATAGAACCAAGTACACTTTGACTCCATTATCCCCAGAGGAAGTCATTGAGGCTCAGGAGCGCATGAAAATCGACAAAGAAAAGTTTACATCTGAGTCATAAGGGGCCAATCGAAACCCTACTCAAGGTTTAGAAAATCACGGCCAAAGGGTGATTAAAAAAATCCAAAACCCTGGCTATTTTGACAAATCCTCAGGGAGGGCTGAACCAGGTGGGAAAGGTAAGTCGATGAATGATTCTGAAAAGTATCGAAAGGTTTTATCTTAACATCTTAGTCCCTTGCCATTAAGTTACATGATGAGAAATAAATTTCCTATTGATTATAGTAGATCATTTTATGCTTCGATCGAGGATGTGAATCGTTCCTTTACTAATCATTATTTGGTTCTAATTTTACATTTTAAAGTGAATTATTTTTACCAAGGATGATATACCAGTGCATCTTCCTCCACGTTTTGCTGAGATGTTGTGACAATTTGAGGATGTCTTTCTGGAAAACTTTCTCCGTGGTTTACCACCATTGCAAGTCATTGAGCATCAGATTGACTTGATTCTGGGTTTGGTTATACATAATCTAACATCTTACAAAGCAAACCCTGATGAGACAAAGGAACTACAGCGACAAGTCGAGAAGTTGATTCAAAAAGTTTATATGCGTGAATCTTTAAGTCCTTGTGTTGTGCCTGTCCCTTTAGTTTCTAAGAAAGATGAATTTGGTTAATGTTTATAGATTTTTGTGCTATTAACAACATAATCATTAAATATCACAATCCTATCCCTGGGGTAGATGATATGCTTTAAGAATGGAAAGGGATGAATGGAAAACTGCATTTAAACCTAAGTTCAAGTTATATGAATTGATTGTTATGCCTTTCAAATTAACCAATGGACCTAGTACTTTTATGCTGTTGATGAATCATGTTTTGAGAAAGTTTATTGGTCGATTTTTTGTGATTTATTTTAATGATATCTTAATCTATTTTAAATATACTGATGATCATATTGAGTATGTTAAAATGGTTCTTGTTGCACTCCGTGAGTCTTGTTTGTATGCGAACATCAAGAAATGCACTTTCGAAGTGGTGTTTCTCGTTTTTGTGGTCTCTAAGAAGGGCAAGTTGACAAAACTAAAATAAAGGCCATTAGGACCTGACCAAGACCTACCAATATGAATCAAGTGTCTTTTCATAGTTTACCTAGTTTTTATAGAAATTTTGTGCATGATTTTTCATATATCGCTGCACCTTCAAATGAACTAGTTAAAAAGAATGTGAAATTTGTTTGGGGTGATGATCAAGAGAATGCATTTAATGAATTAAAAGTACGATTATGTAATGCTCCTGCTCTTGCTTTACCTAATTTAATGGTACTTTTGAGATTCATTGTGATGCTTCTGGTGTCGGTATTAGTGCTGTTTTGATGCAAGAGAATCGACTTATAGCTTACTTTAGTGAAAATCTAAAGGGCGGTGCTCTAAATTATCCCATGTATGATAAAGAATTCTTTGCAATTGTGGGTGCTTTAGAGACTTGGAAACATTATTTATTGCATAAAGAATTCATTGTTCATAGTAATTATGAGTCATTGAAATATTTGAAGAGTCAGATGAAATTCAATAAGCGTCATGATAAATGGTCTAGTTTTATTGAATCTTTTCCTTATGTGTTACGGTACAAAAAGGGTAAAGAAAATGTTGTTGCTGATCCTTTGAGTCGTAGACATTTTTACTTACACGAATGGAATGTGTCCTTTTAGGGTTTTGCTTTGTGCGAGAATTATATGACACTTATCCTAATTTTTCATCTATTTATGCTTCTTGTGAACATGGTGCGTATGATACATTTTTTTGGCTAGATGGGTTTTTATTTCAAGATAATAGGCTATGTGTTCCTCAATGTTCTATGTGTGAATTACTTATTAGGGAAGCTCATTTAGGTGCTTTAGTGATATATTTTGGGACATTAAAAACTTATAATTTGTTGCGGGAACACTTCTTCTTGCCGAAAATGGCAATGTCTGTTGATAGGATTTGTAGGAATTGGCTTGATTTCTTGAAGGCGAAGTCTAAGACTAAGCCTCGTGGTATGTATACTCCTTTACATGTTCCTACACATCATTGTGTTGGTATTTCTATGGATTTTGTTCTCGGACTACCATGATCCCAATCAGATAATGATTCTATCTTTGTGGTTGTTGATTGATTTTTGAAGATGGCACATTTTATTCCTTGCAGGAAGAAAGATGACGCAAAACATGTTGCATATTTATTTCCGATGGAAGTTGTCTGATAACATGGAATTCCTGCATCCATGGTATCCGACAAAGATGTCAATTTTTTCCCTATTTTTGGAATACCCTGTGGCACAACTTAGGGACGAAATTTCTGTTTCCTATGGAAAGTCATCCGCAAACTGAAGGACAAACATAGGTTACCAATCGCACATAGTTCAGAAAAAATTGATGAATTGGGAAGCGTGTATTTCGATTGCAGATTTTGTTTATAATCTCATTGTTCATTATACTACTTCTTTACCTCTATTTGAAATTGTTTATGGATTTTTATCAAATAAAACTCTTGATTTAATTCTTTTGAATTTTAAATGGGTTAAATTTTTGGATGGAGAAAGAATGCGGATTTTGTGAAGCGAATACATGAGAAGGTGAGATTGAAGATTGAAAGGACAAATGCTTAGAATGCTGACACAGTCAATCGAGGCCGCCGACCTATCTGGTTTCAAGAGGGTGATTGGTTCTGGTTGCATTTGCGGAAGGAGAGGTTCCCAAATGCTCGAAAATCTAAATTAAGTCCCTGTGGTGATAGTCATTTTCAATTATTGGCATGTGTGAATGATAATTCTTACAAGATTGATCTTCCAGGTGATTCTGGTGTTAGTATTACCTTCAATGTTTCTGATTTATCTCCATTTACCTCCGACAACGATTCAATTTCTAGGGCAAAACCTTTCGACCACGGAGGGAATGATGGAGATGCTAAGATGACCACCACCATAGAGGAAGACATTCCACGACTTGATAAAACATTCAAGGGTTTTGTTTGGGATCCTCTAAGTGACATTGCTAAAACGATGGCAAGGTCAGGAATGAAGTTTAGAGATGCATCATTGAATTCTTTGCTTGATCAACTTCATGATGAAAAATTGAAGACTAAATCTGCTAGCTTGTCGATTAACTGAAGACATCATGAAGAATATTTTACTTTTTTTCCCACCGCGTTTTAACTAGTAGTCTGATCTTTTTAAACTATTGGAATATTATTTTATTTCGGTCCATAGCTCGGCCACGTGGGCTTTTGAAAAGCTACTTTCGAATTCAGTTCAATATTTTTAAACTAGCCCATTAGGGTTTCGAAAATATTGAGTTTTATTCTAATTAGACTTAGAGTTTGTAAGATAAGATAAGGTAATATTATTCACTATGACTTAGAGAAGAATTCTAGTAGATTACATATTTTTAGAAGTTCTAGTTTGATATAGTTTTATCTTCTTAAAGCTGTCATAAGTTGATTCAGTTTCCAATCGTAACTAGGGGTTTTGGGCGCATCTATCTCTATAAATAGAGGGGTATGTCCGAGACTATGCTCACCTTTTTATCATTCATATATTCCAAATTTTGAGATCATTCTTTGGCTTGTGAGCTATTTTTGTTGTTTCTTAATCCTGCCGGTTAATTAAGTATCAATGACCTCGTGAACTAATCATGTGGGATAGTTAGTGAGCAAGAAGAAATTAAAAGTACCCCGAGCGTGATGAGACGTCAAATGCATGTGTTTTCTGAAGCATTTAACATCTCTTTTGTTATTTTTTTGTTGGAAGATTGCTAGATTTAAGTAGGTTTACATCATAAGGGTTTAGATGACCGTTTTTGGTTTTCGTATCTAAATCCTTCATTTTGCAACCTAGTTTG
>JAULKM010052322.1:0-12685 GCA_032355605.1 Rubia tinctorum
TATATATTAGATTGATGGTTAGAATTTGATGTAAAAGTAAGGATGTGTATTGAACCCTTCCCATATACTCCCTCCGTCCCACTTTAAACTTCCTATTTTCCTTTTTGGCCTTCCCACTATAAATTTCTTAATTCTAAACTTTCTACATTTAGCCATAAATATGTGGTCATAAGTCTTCCTTTTATTTGATTTATGTAGGTTCACTCTCACCACTCATTAAAAAGATGTCACATATACTTGTCTTAAAGTTTGTGCAATAAGTAATTAGGAACTTTAAAGTGGGACGGTCCCATAATTATTGATCTATTTGCTTTTTCAAAGTCAAATTTGGTAAACTTTGACCCTAAATATAAACTAATATACATATATAAATTTCATATGAGATATTGTTAGATTCATCTTAACATCTATTTTCTAAATATCAACTTTTTATGCAAAATTGTTATATGTGGCTAGAGATATAGATGGTCAAATATGATCATTGAAAACCGTGAAAAATAAATAAGCCAATAATCTTGGGACAGAGGGAGTATATATTAGGCAGGCGAAACTTTAGGCCAGGGTTTATTTTGCAATTATAAGAAGTTTCATTTGGGATGTGGTTCTTTTTAAAATATGTTGATAAATTTAGGGATCTTTTGTGCAATTATCAAACTACTATATATATAAAAAAAATCAGAATTTTCAATTTTCTTTTCTCCTCCTCCTCCCACTGGAAACCACCTCTGGTCGACAGTTACTGTCGGATTTCACTGGATTTCCGCCGCTCCGCCGGTATCTCGCCAGATTTTCAACGGATTTTGCCGATCTGCTCTGTCTGTCGGTTTCCCCTCGATTTCAATGGATTTTTGAAGCTTTTGCCTCCGTTTCCGATCGCAAAACCGCCGGTTTCCGTCGGGGTTTCTTCTTCTCCATCGAGCTCGTCAAACGCTAAGCCGTGTCATGCCCTATCTTGCCGGCACGCCAATTTGCAGTAATTCTCTTGTGAATTGGAGGCGTCTTCCATCAGCGACGAGCTGAGGTGCCTTCCGTCAACGACCAGTTGAGTGTCTTTCATCGGTGACGAGCATTAGCGGTGTCTTCCGTCAGTGACAAGCGGCAGATGGAGAATTCAACGTGAAAACAAGAGCAACAACGGAGATTCAGACCGAAGCATCGATGAAGATTCAGACCAGAGCAACGGTGGAGGTCGTAATTGCAGCGACGATGGTTAATTGCTTGCCACGGCGGAGCTAGGGCAAAGGCGACGATGGAGGAGCTGACGGAGGTAAGGCGACGACGAGCGTGAGATCCACGCGCGCAATTGAAGAAGAAGGCCTGGTGTGTAGACACGTGTTGTCGACGGCAGACGGAGGTGGCGTCGGGCGGTGGTGGACAGTGACGATGGAGCAGGTGGGGTTTATTGGGTTGTTTTGTTTTCTTCAAAGAGATTATTGAATTTTATTATTTTTTGACTGAGTTTATGATAATAAAAGGTTTTCTGGTCTAGTGGTTAGTACTATGTGTTTGAGGTTAGAGGTCTGGTATTCGAATCCCACTCGATCATTTATTTTTGAAGTATTTTTGTTCTTGAGATACATGTTGAGTTTTAATATTATTTGACTAAGTATATGTTCAGTAATGTGTTTCTGGTGTAGTGGTTCTTACTCTAGTCTTTGAGGTTGGCAACCAGAGTTCAAATCCTACTAGGTTCTTTTCTTTTTTAAAATAATTTTTATTATTGAGGTACTGTACCTTTTTGTTGATGTTTGTAGATTTTTCCCCCTCTTATGTTGATGTTTTTCATTATTCGGGTGAGGTTTAGTTGATATGAGTTGATTTTTAAAAAAAATAGTGATATGGATTGACTTTGTAGTTTTTTATTTTATTTTCTCATATTGATATTTTTCATTTTCCTGCCGAGGTTCTGGTAATAGGAGTTGATGTTTGTAGAGTTGTTTTTCCAATGCTGATGTTTTTCATTTATCGGATGAGGTTCAAGTGTTAGGAGTTGATGTTTGTAGCTTTTTGGTGATATATGTTGATATTTGTAGTATTTTAATAAAACAAATGTTGACGTTTTATGATTTTTTGAGTGAATAATTTATAATCTTGAGGTACCATAGTTTTTTATTGATGTTTTTATTTTTTCTCATGTTGATATTTTTCATTTTCCGAGTGAGTTTTAGTTTATATGAGTCGATGTTTTACAGTTTTTTTTGTTATATAGGTTGATATTTTTTGCTTTTTTCCCTCACACGTTGATATTTTTCATTTTCTCTGTGAGTTATAGGTGATATGAGTTGATGTTTGTAGTTTTGGGTGACATAAGTTGAATTATTTTTTTGTAGTATTTATTTTTCTTATGTTCACGTTTTTCATTTTTTGGGTGCAGTTTAGGTGATAGAAACTGATGTTTTTAGCTTTTGGTTAGTTGATTTTTGTAGTTTTTTAATAAAATGATAATTAAATCTTTGTTGATGTTTTTTTAATGTTTTTTAGTTGATGTTTTGTTAGTTGTAATCGACGTTTTTTTTCAATTTTTTGTTGATTTTTTTGTTGATTTTTTGTATATTTTTCCTTTTTATTTGTTTTTAATAATTTTTTTGCTCCAATTTTTAATTGATGTTTTATGATTTTTCGTTGATGTACTGCTATTTTTTACCGATATTTATATTTTTTAGTTCGATGATCATATTAATTTTTTGTATTTTAAAATAATTTTTTAATGTTTTTTTGTAAAAAAATTGCAGGTTGCAAATAGTGGGAAAATGATATGAAAAAAATTGGACAAAAAAGTCTCTAAAAAATTTAAGATAAATCTATGTAAAATAATTAGAGATAGGTCTCTGTAAAATTATTAGATATAGATCGCTAAATGTAGAATACGGCTAGAATTGCATAAAAACTTCAACCTAAAGTTTAGTTCTGCCTCAGGATACCTCACAGTCGTTTTGTCAATATTCAAATAAGAATAATGCAGTGAGAATTGAAAAGCAAAGCTGGGTGTGGGCAGAGCATTTGGTGGCTTTCCTTCCCTTGTAGCAGTCTGCTCAGCTGTGCAACAAGTACAGCATTTAATCCGTGCCGGATATATCGGTGATTCTCCTGACTTTGGACGCTGACCGAAACTTGTAAGAATTATTGATTTTGATCATGTTGAATGCAATTTCTCAACATTATCTGTCACATATTCTTGAAGGGGCTAATATTTCACCATAGACAAAATTGTATATGCCGGTAAAATTTCATTTGAGTGGGGTGCATGATAACCGGCATGTCCATAAGTTTATGATCAGACCACTTATTTTTTACTTTATACATTGCGTTCGTTAAATTACATACTAAATTTAAAATTTTAGAAAATATTTTTTTATATATTTTCACTTTCAAACACATATTATTACTTGTTTTAACTTTTAAAATAAAATATTTAAATTTTATTAAAAAATTAAAACATTTAAGGTAAAAAAACATTGTGGACTTTCCTGAGACTTTCTCATTTTATATTACACCGTCATATGGTGAGATTAGTGATTAATTTATAATATAATAGAGTTTAATTTTATATGAAATTTAAAATAAAATTATTTAAAAAACTGAAAATAAGGAAAGATCTGAATGCAAATATTATATTTTGGATGATGGGCATAAATAATTGAGAAATTAATGCTTCTGGATCATAATAATCTCGCATGTCAAAAATCCAAGTCAGAGAAATTTGTGGTCAATTTTTTTTTTCCATTTTCGCGCTATACATTTTTACTACTATATTTGATGTTTCACTACTCGTATTTGACGTTCCAACCAAATATTATGATTTCTCTTAGAATTAATTTTTTCACTAAAATCATGAGTGTATTAAAGTTAAATTTTTGATCTTTTTAATGCAAATCTTATGTTTTTATATTAAATGTTTTACACTTATACTTTTTGAAACTAATTAGTGATGTTTTGCTACCTTAATTTTTAATTTATTCTTTTATTTTAATTGATGTATTCGTTCTTCAGTGTGTCGTATAAAAAATTAATAACGATGTATATTTTTTGAATATTAATTTTTTATTTATTGCATTAATAGTGTGTATTGATTTTTTAAACTTTATTGATAAAAATTATTTATATCAGTGCCACAATTCAGTGCACACTTTAATCTTTTGAAATTAAAGTACTCAAGAGAAGGAGAGAGACAATGTACTCAGGTGGATGGACATTAAAAGAGAGCTGCAAGAATGGGAGCAAGAGAAGGAATGACTATTTCAGAAAACAAAAGGCAAAGGATGGAGATCAAGGATGTTAAACCTTCCAGCAAAGTATGGTATTTGGAAGATGAGAAATGATGTATGTTTTGGGAAGACAACTCAGGATTCGGACATAGAAAGCAGAATCATAGAGAATATTGTGTATAGGGCGTGGGTGTTTCCAAAAATAAAAATTAAATGTGTACAGTTTATGATGTAAAGAAATATAGGGAGAAAGATATGTATTGCAGCAAATTTTGGTAATGAAAGTTAAACCATTTTCAAAAAAAATAATGATAAAGTTTTGAATTAAAGTGTGCTTTTATTTGATGTTCAAATATTAAAATTAAATATTTTTGATTGATTTTTAACTCTTCCAATCGGATATGTATTTTAGTATTTTATTTGACATTTAAAATATTTTATTTTTATGTGTATTTTTATTATTTTCATTTGAGGTTTAATTAATTTAATATGATGTGTTTTTATTTGATATTGAAAACAAAGTCTTGTTTCAGACCGCATCAAAGTTAGACGTGGTTATTTATAATTAATATAACTAACGGGATAATTTGATGTTTGTTTTCATTTCTTGCAACGGGATTCCTATAATTTTAAAAAACTTTTAATTTTTTTATGAAATATAAATAATTACAATTTAATTTTAAAAGTTATCATGATGGGATTTTATGATTGGTTTAAATGTTAGGCGGAGTAATAGGAAACTTTCTAAATGTTTAGGGATTCTAATTTGGTGTTTATTTTTATTATTTTAGTATCATGTCTAAATATTTATATTTTGATGTATGTTTTAGTATTTTAATTTAATGTTTAATTGTTTTATTTTTTATGTGAAATTTTACTCTTAATTGAATTTTTGACTATTTTAATTTTAGTTCATATTTTTTTGAGTTTTCATTTTGATGTTTAACATTTTAATTTGACATTTTGTAATTTTTATTTGATTTTAACTATTTTTGGTGAAATGTATTTTACTTAGATTTGAATCTAAGATACAAAACTCGAATCCGCAGAGCTTCAGCACTATCCATTGTCTTATCTCAAGACCTCTTGTGCTTTTCCCGACTACAGCCAGTCCTTCCACAAAAGATTGACGGAATTGTGGAAGATTGGCCCCTGACGGCGAGGACGAGGATTTTAGTTTTCTAAGAACTTGCAGATTAGTCCTTGGCATTCTTCCTATCTTTAAAAAATAACCTCGAATAAAAGTATTTTTCAATTGAAACATCATATTTTATATTTCTCTTATTTTGTAACTTACCCAATCATACCATAAAGCGATATCGAAGAAAACCTCTTCATCTAATTATCAAAGCATTTCTTGTATTCCGAAACTTCATGAATCATGAATCGATGATCATGTGTGGAAAACTTCATGAATCAACAAATGAACAAAATTTATTTGAATTAAATTAAATAAAAATAATAACAAAATGCTGTTTTAGACCAACTAACCATTGAGCGGGGTTATTTTATAATTGATGTAACTAATGGGGTGACTTGTGTTTATTTTTATTTATTGCAATGAAATTCTTATAACTTTTTTAAAAAAACTTTTAAAGTGTATTATAATGTACTCCATCCGTTTCTTTATCATTGACACACTTTTCTTTTTGGACTGTTTCTTTTATATTGGCACACTTTTCATTTTTGACAAGATTCTTTCAATTTCGTCCACTCATTCTACTTTTTACTTTCTACATTCAATTTTATCCACTCATTTTCTTCACCTAAATCCAAACACCTATCTATGGTGACATTAATAAAGAAACAGAGGGAGTATAAATAATTATAATTTTACCCTAAAACTTTTCAAACAAATTTTTTATCATTGGTTAACCGTTAATCGATCTAATAGGAGATTTTCTCAAAATAAATTTGATATAATTTGTTAATATTAATAATTGAATTGATATGAATTTCAATTAAATTGAAAAACTATGCCGTTTTTCAGGTTAAATTTTATATTTGTAGTTGTTATTTTTTGTATTTTTTTTAAACAAATGACATAATCACACAATTTTATTGGCATATAATAAATTTTACTATAGCAAAATAACAAATATAAAAACCCAAAACAATAAATATATGAAAAATAAAATAAAGTTTTGTATGAGACGTTCTTATATCCAGACCAGGGGATTAAACTACAATTTGTAGGACATTTTGTTGAAGCCCAGATTTAAATGATATTATTTTAAAGGGCAAATACACTTCTAACCATGACTTTTGATTGAAAGTGTCAATATAATCGTGCAAAATGACAAATTGCCAATCGAACCCTAACTTTTGGATGAATTGTGCAATTATAACCTTTTGTACCATTTTCGGCGTTGACTATTCCGAAAATGACCAAAATAGCCCTGCTTAATTTTCTTTAAAAAATGGACAGTTTTACCCTCCTCATAGTAAGAATCTAACAATAATTCTAGGATTATATCAACACTTGAGTTTAATTTCTAGGGTTATATCATCACTTTTAAAAAAATGGGATTGGATTAAATGTTTTTAACATTTATCAAAATCATATGTATATCAATTATCGAAAAGATACACACTCATCGATGAGAATTAACACTATTTTACATTGATTACAACTTAATTGAAAAAACTAAAGTAGCATCCCACTAGTATAAAATACAAAGTTTATTTCTGTCAAAATCAGAAATATAAAAAAACACTGATATTCAATCAAAACCCGGTGTAAGTTAGTCAAACAGCTTACACTATACTCTATATAATAACTTTTAATTTGTGATTAAATTTTTTGATAGTGCATTAATATGCTGCAATGAAAATACTGAGCAGCTAGATGAAGCTGCTGTAATAGCAAAAAAAATGCACTAGTGTGAAAGGAGAACCATGAAGGAAGTGGTAAGGAAACTTGAGGATAAAAACTCAGCCATTCCTGGTTCAGACATTGATTCTGCAGAGAGTGAATTGTGGTTGATGGGATTTGAATATGCAGGTATGTTGAAATATCCTTATTCAGTGTGTCATACTATAACAGAGCAAATATTTTTAGAAATAGTTAGTGGAAGATGAAGTAATCAGTGCGATAATTAACAACATACCCAGTATATGTTCTATATCCATGTAAGCGAGCCATCTAGCAGTATGTAACTTTGATAGGCCTTATCATTGTTTCCTGGTGCATCAATTGCACCTTCAAGGACAACTTACACTATCTACAATAAATTCCGATACTCATCAACCTCCCGAATCATCCAGACGGAGGAACCCTAACCTTAACATCCTCATCGATCTCTAATGAAAATAATAAAGCATTAACCTTAAAAAACATATATAAAAATAATCAAGAATGATATTGGCCCATAATGTCACATAGTTTGATCTCCCGTACCAAATGAACAATTAAGTGGACCATAATGTCAAACAATGAGTACATCTCCATACGACACAAGACTTCCACAATCATCGCTTGCAAACAGTCAATTTTGGCAATACTAATACTTTTCGAACAAATACTATTGAAGAACAAACACAGCTTAGTAATGCACAACCTTACATGGGATGACAATGATGACCTTATGAAATGGCATTCAATTCTTGCATTAGGTTGTGACAATCATGAGATTTCAAACCAACCAATTTCAAATCATTCAAACACGTGAACTTATGTTAGACGAATATGACCTGAGCACCCTGACACTACTAAGAGTCTCACAGAAATATTTTCTCTCGGACTCAGACATGGAATAACAAGTTAGGGGGAGATAACAACCATCGTTGTTTGTTACAAGACCTAAACTTTCCTTATTACCCATTTCAACTAAATCAAGCTGGGCCTTCAAACCATCCTTTATTTTCCCAGGGGTATTTAAAAGTGTCCTAACTATTGAATCACAAACATTATTCTCAATGTGCATTACATTAAGACAATGTCAAACCTCCAATTCCTTCCAATACGGAGGACGGAAAAAAATAGATCATTTCTTCTAACTTTTTTCTGATGCATATTTTCTCTTCCCCTTCACAAAATTGTTAGGCAATTCCTAACCTTTTTTAAATACCTCATGACCCGATAGTGGTGTTGGAGGTCCTCTTTCCTCAAGTTCTCCGTTGAACCACTGCTTCGCCAATCTCCATGGGTGACCCTCAAAGAGAAACCACATATGACCTTGATAAAATGTTTTACAACCATGCTTCAACTGATAGAAAGCCATTTCATTCTCACACACTGGACATGCAAAGTGCCCTTTCACTCAGTATCCAGATAAATTTCCATACGCGGGAAATCATTAACGGTACAAAATAGTAATGTCTTTAATGTAAATTCTTCTTCAGCACTGCCATCATAGGTGCGAACACTCTCTTCGAACAATGTCAACAAATCATCAACAAGAGGAGTAAGGTATACATCAATATCATTTCCCGGCTGCTTCGGTCCCAAAATCATCATGGACAATAAAACATATTTTCGTTTCATCATCAACCACGATGGAAGATTGTAAATATCTAACATAACAGGCGAAGAACTATGTGTGCTACTCATATTACCAAAATGATTCATCCCATCAGCAAATAAGCTTAACCTCAAGTGTCGGGGTTCGGCTCCAAACTTCGGGTAGATGGCATCAAGCTTCTTCCACTGCTCACTGTCTAACATATGCCGGACAACATCATCCTTTTGTCAAACACGTTCCGAATGCCAATGCAAAAACTTGGCATCTTTCTTTCAAGAGAACAATTTCTTCAACCTAGGAATGATAGACAAGTACTATAACACTTTAGCTGGTGTCTTTTTCTTCAACTTCAGCCGCACTTCTGTGCCAACAACAATCTCACCTCGCTTCAGCTTGTACCTAGACTAACCACACACCTAACAACTATCTAGGGCCTCATATTCCTTCCTCGGGTATAACATACAATCGTTCGGTCATGCATGGATTTTTTACTACTCCAATTCTATTGGACAAAGAATCATTTTCGTTGCCCACAACCTATTTGACAGTAGATAACCATTAGGAAGCAATTTCCTAAACAGTTCAAAAGTCTTTTCCATCCCTTTATTCGTCCACCCAAATTTAGCCTTCAAATTCATCAATCTCAAAACCACACTCAATACTGAATGTTTGGAGCCGGTATACAACACAGTTTTTTTGTCATTATGCAACGCTACTAAAGCCTCGGGTTTCCCATGAAATTCTCTAGCAACATCCTCCACTATCTCATCGAATTCCTCAACTCCACCTCCATCTACTTCACTTCTCACCGTTCTCCTAACATCGTCTTCGTTCAAAACCTCCTCGTGTCACACCCAAGTGGTGTAAGTTGTTTGAAACCCATGGATGATGAGATGTTCACGTATATTCTTCCTACCCAAAAAAACATCATTCCTACAGTCCTTACGTGGACATCATGCAAGCACTGAGCCATTCTTGGATGCATGTTCAAACGCCAAAACAATGAATGATTCTACCAAAAGAAGGTAATCGAGGGATTTCCTATGATCATTACCAATGAGCTCAATGCGATCCTTTACCACCTACGTACCTACATTGAAATAGCACAAATCAACACATGCATCACCCTACAAACAACAAAAAACCTAATAACCAATAATTCACCCTTATAACCATTAATTCAATACCATCCAAGTCTTAATTTTTTTAATTACATAATAATTAAGTCCCCAAAGTTGCCCCATCCATACAACAGATTACCTTACAGAAATGCATAAACCCCAACCAATAGATTCAACACAATCTCACACCTGACTTATGAATGTACATCTACATATCAAGTAATGAATGTGTACTCTTACCTCACCCAATTAGTTGCTCATTGAAGAATCAAAGTAGGTTTCCATTTCAAATCATGGATTTTTTGAAAATGAAATCCGTATGAAATTACCCAACTTTCTTATACTTTTTAGTGTTCCGAGATCGGAACTCATTATAAGGTAGCCACTTCTTTGCGGGACTTCATTACGAGTTCGAGTTTGGGACACGTTTCAACCTTCTATATAAGTTCACCACCGACTTCCGATTGAGGAAGTACCATCGGCGAAACTGTTCCGAGATTGGAACCCATGGCGGTCAAAGTCACATCGTCATAACCACCTTTGAAAATGATCAATCAAATACGATCAATCAAATACGATTCCCAAATGAACCGCCTTTGAAGGACATCATATAAAGGCGGTCATAAAAAACAACTTCTAAAATGGATCAACCGCCTTCCAAAAATTGGGGGTTCCGGATTCATTAACTTCTGAACTCAGAAGTTCCCCGGGAAGGCGGTTCTTGGGAAAAAATGCGGAACCGATTTTGATTAGGCGCTTTTAATGAGGCTTCCTCCACTAGTATCATAATTCTTGATAGGGATGTAGTTTGAACCCAAGACCTCTTTGTTATAAATAGTGTGGTCAAGTCCCAATTCAACACTCTCTCCTTAGTCCTTAATATTTAAATTGATATCATTTTTATTTTGAATCTGTCCCTCTATAAATTTAACCATTATATGGTCTCATATTGATTGGTAAATGGAATAACACAAACTTAAGTATTAATTTTGATCTTGTGAAATACTCTTCCTGACTATCGAATACCGTGAGCAAGAAAAGAAGAATTTCGTTTTTGATTTTGAAATATCTACTCTTCAAGATCACCAAAGGCAAAACACAAGTGCATCCAAAAATATGGAGGAAAAAACAAGAACCTGGTTTCCAAATCATCCTCTTTTTTGGCCACCCACTAATAAAAGATAAAATTCACCATGATTTCTCAGAAAAGGCTCCAAATGATCGTGGCCCATTTTGTTTTTACCGCCAACAGGATGGAGAAGTTTGACATTTCCAAAGTCCCTAAATTTTGGTTCTTGTTGTTGCTATCACATCTTCGAGCCACTTCTTTTTTTAAGTCGAAATCTCAAGTCCCACAACCAATAACCGCGCATTTGATGGATTAATCTATACTGCTCCATGTACCGGCTCAAACTACTTTACTTAAGTCAATATTTAGTTTTCTTACCACATATTTAAATAGATATATAAACAATAATATTATCAGATATGATATGACTGGATACATTGTAACAAGTAATTTTCTAAATATTTGCTTTTTATTTGTCGTTATTATACGTAGTTAAACATATTAATGGTTAAACATGTTAAAAATTTTCATTAAATTTGAGCTGGGATAGAGAGAGTATATACTAAAAGAGCAACTTCTTGGCCAAGTGTCATTCTCCACACTTATCCAGGTTAGCTTTCGCCAATATTTGACAAGTGGTACTCTCAAATCTTAACACATGAGATAGCTACATCAGCTTACCATAATTATTTAATATTTATTTTTGAATATTGTGCATTCTCTATAAATGAAAATTTTATTTACCTAAACAAATCAGAAGTCAACTTATTCTTGGTAACATAATTATCGCATATCCCTATAACTTTATTAATTATCTTAATCTGATAAGGCAATATCCACTAATCTACTTAAATATTCACATCATTATTTAAAATTACAGTTCAACACTAAGAATACTTTTGCCTGTTCTTTTATAGGACACACAATTTTATAACTTTAATTAAATAACTATTGATTCATCATCAACATATATTCCATATTCTTATCATTATATTTTTTTATAACATAAAATATTTCTATACAATATTTATCACTATCCTATGTAAAATACATACTCCGCCCGTCCCACCTCAAATTGTAAGAAATCTTTTTCACGATTATCAAGAAACATGTTTGACCGTTAATATGTTTAATTGCGCACAATAACAACAAATAAAATTTTAATATTTAGAAACTATTTGTTACTACGAATCCAACCATATGATAATATTATTGTTTATATATCTATTCAAATATATGGTCAAAGTTGGACGCTGAATAGTGACATAAAGTGTTTGTAGTGAGTTGGGACAGAGGGAGTATAGATTATTTGTATTTAAATATAAATAATATATTATTATGTATCAAACAACATTATGTCAATTTCTTTTTAAATTAAATAAATGATAATAAACCTATAAATTTATTTTATATAGTGCATCGTGTACAGTTTTCATATAAATATAAAAAATTTATTAGTTATTAGTTATTAACATTATAAATTATGTTATATTATAGATTTTCGTTCATAAATTTGTGCATAAGCACGGGTATTTTTTTAAAATATATTCTCTCAACTTCGCAACAATTATAAAAGGCAAAATTCGGCGAATTTTGTCTGATGATAGAATTAGAGTTAAATTTACTGCTCCCTCTCTCCCGCTTGAATTGTACACTTTAACTTTCAATAGTTGACTTAATAATGATAAACTTATAAGGAAGGTCCAATGGTTTTTGTAAATCATTATACTCATAATAGATATTAATAAAGGGCAAAGTCTTGGGAAAGACGGTCTTTCCATAACCTTATGGAAAGACGGGGTTTAATTATAATAATAAAAGATAAAA
>JAULKM010052331.1:0-12685 GCA_032355605.1 Rubia tinctorum
CTTGCTCCATCATCCATCACTATGAAGGGTGATTTTGTCATTTTTCCATCACAATATTTGCAGGTCTCAATCGACTCTAAGTCAAATGATTCCACAGTATCCTCTTGCCGGAGTCACTGCATGCGCTTTAGGTTTATGTTTCCAAATTGAAATTTTCAGAGGTACCCCGGATTCAAATAATTTGTTTTTAGACCTTTTGATATTTAAGTCATAAACTTGTTCATCCATATCAAGCAAATAAAGACAACTGTCTAATTTTGCAAAAACCACAACACGTCCGTTTAAATTCGAATAACCCTTGATTCCTATTACAATGGAAAACCTTATGTGACCAACACAAAATGGTGAATGCGTTTTTGTAACACTCGTATCAAAATAACTATTATATGATCTAGTATAAGCCCAAAAGGCATATATAAACTATAAGTTTCTACGGTCAATGGAGCAACCCTTGCTTCATTTCCCGCATGCAGGTTGACCACTCATTAATATTAATTCCTACTTTGATCTCTCAACATTTTTGAAATTGTAAGAAACACATATGGTATCCAATGCCCATCACTAGAGTTATTAACGACAAAGACTGTCTATGACGTATATAACAACAATGTCACCTACTAGCCCATTCGCTGTCCTCTAAGAACTAGGGGCAGCATCCTATATAATTTAATAATGGTATGTGTCATTGAAGTAGAAGTATTGTGAAATATCAGACTTAACAACTTTCTGCTTCCTAGCAGTATGTCGTGCCTTAGGTGCATGGGTACTATGATTACCTTTGCCCTATCCCACTTCTTCATTCTTCCATTTTTGATTCAAATCCCTTTTGCTCCACCAATAGAACCTAGTTCTTGGTCTCAATCTTGGTCGAGATGGTACATCTAATGTACTACGTATCTCCTTTTGCCTCAACATCTGAGAACCCCTCACTGATATTGACGAGCAAACCAAAACTAACATGTAGATCTCTTTCACTAGGTCTGCACTCGTTTGTCCCAAGATTAGAAGTGTCACTATTGCTTTGGCAAAATATGTCACTAGTGATCGAGAGCTTAATAGGTGTTCTTATTTCGGAAAGGCAAATTGTTGCTCATTATTGCTTTTGGGACCCTGGTTCTTTATGTTGGTATGATCATTAATGAATTAAATTCATAATCATCTCTCACACACAAACCAATCGCATGCATTTATATTATATAGTAATTAATAAATGAGATGAATAAATGCATCTAAAAAGCGATCCTAGTATGACCCCCTAATCTTGACAAACTCTACATCTTGTCTGTTGAATCCCATCCCTCGATCTTCTCATCGAACTTACAATTTATTTCAACTTAAATAATAATAAAATTGAAAATAAATTTACAACATAGCAATAAACGATACGCATGATGTATATAATTACAATACTCAATAAATGGCACGCATACGATATTTAAATATCTAGTTGGGCTATACTAGTCACTTATTACCCTGTACTGAATTAAATTCATATATGCATACATCATTTCTAAAATGAACGACCCAAAACATATAAAAATAAATTAGAATAAAATCACATAGTACATTATGCAATTAATCATATCAAAATAATTAAGTTAATTAATTTCTTAAATTATTAACCTTAATTATGTCCCTTTTCCATATTTAAAAATTCTAAATTACTAAATAAACTAAGTATATTATGCAATCTGTATACCAAAAATAATAAAGGTAACTAACTTCTAAATTTATTAACTTTAATTATTATTACCTAATATTTTATTATTCTAAATTAATAAAATAATTAAATTTAATAATCAAGTACATCCAATGCCTTAATTAATAAAAATCGTTCATATTTAATTTTAATTTCTAAAATTAAAATTACTCCCATTCAAGATCTAATTTTTCATTAAATATACAAAGAAAAACTGGCCCACTGAATCCAGCCCAATTCAATTTTTAAAATAAATAAATTTGTTTTTAAAAATATTTCTTAACCGGTCCAGTTTGGTCCAACCGAAGCAAACCAGTCCCTCTAGACCAGACCGGACCGGGTTTGACCCTCAGTTTCCAGTACCATGACTGTAAGTGGCACAACCACTCCTTTATCCCTTGGGAAATATACCAATATAACCCTACATACTTGACTAAATACCAATATAATTCTCAGATAATTTTTAGTGTAAAAATAACACTAACTAGTTAATGTAAGTGCCAATATAACCCTACACTATTTCTGGCATTGACCGGTGTTGACAGAACTTAAAATGACTAAAATATCCTTTGACCTAAAACCTAAAAGTGAGTGGACAAATTTGCCCTTGGTTTCTTTGGTCAAACACCTCAGTTTCTTCGGTCAAAATGGCCTAAAACCTAAAACATAAGGGTCAGCCGCCATTGTTTCTTCGTCTTCGCCGGAAAGATGCGCCAACTCAGCCGGCCCATTTCCGTCCACCTTACTTCAAGCCCCTACCAGAAAGTTGCTCCACCTCTTCCCCTTCCAGCCTCCACCGCCATCACCCCACTTCAAACCCTCTGGTGGCGAACCCTTCCAACCCACTTCAAACCATCTGGGCTCGTAGCCATTGTTTCTTTGTCTCTGTTGGAAAATCGTGCCAACTCAGCGCCACCGTCGCTTCTGTCCACCCCACTTCAAGCCCCGCCTGAAAGCCGTTCCACCACTATCCCTTCGAGCCCACACCATCACCACCCCACTTCAAGACTTCTGGTGGCAAACCCTAACACCATTACCAGCCCTCCCACCACCACCTTCCACCCTGACTGTCAGCCACTGCCACCACTCGATGCCATCTGTCGCGAACCGTACCGCCACTATCCCCTTCCAACCAGCCCCTCCCTCTCTGGCCATCTCCGCTACCCCCAGTCCTCTTCCACCCAAGCCACCACAACCTTCCACCCTCGATGCCCAGCCCCTGCCATCGAGAAGATTAAAGAGAAACAATGGCATAAACCCTAGCAGCGTGAACCCTGCGCCACCACCCTAACTGATATGAATCTCCCTGCGAAGACTCTATATTACGGAATTAAAATGTTTGACCGAATGAAGGGATCTGCAAACTCTCATTTGATTGCACAAATTGATGAATAACTATCCCTCGGGATTACTCTCAACTCAAATTGATCACCAACTAGCCCTCGGGATTGGCTTTCAATTTGAGAATTTGTTTCCTAACAAGCCCGCAAGATTAACTCACAAATAAAGGGTTCTTTGTTCACTAACTAGCTCAAAGGATTAGTTCACAAAGGGTATTAATACTTAATTAACCCCAAGGATTAATCAATAATGAAAAATATAGTATAAACTTGAGAGGCTGAATTTTTAATTGATAATAATGTTGTAGAATTCGTCCAAGGGCTTCCCCTATTTATAGGGTATAATTCGACCTGTACAAATAGAAACTGGAATGACTTATGGAAACTTTAAGAAGCTAATATCATATCTAATTAAACTACTAATTTAAATATAAATGATGATCATATTCATCTTGGTAAATCAATCCAAATATTGGATGAATTCTTGAATGAATCTACATTATATAAACCTACCAAATCTAATTCTAATCAAATCAAAACTCCTAAATTACAATAGTTCAAAATTAATTCTAAATATGAGCACACTACCTCATTAAAAAAACCAAAGGAAAAAAGTGTATAGTGTTAAACTCCTAAAAATACTAAACTAAGAAAAATATAATAAATGATATTTTTGACATCGTATCATTCCCTCCTTGGTGAAAAAGTTTCGTCCTCGAATTGTAATTGATCTTCAAAAAGAAATAAGGATAAACAGCCCACGTCATCCCTGCAAAATTCTGCTAATAAATGTTGATTGTATGCTGACTAGGCAGTGACTGGATGCTGACTAAGATGGTGAGGTGGCTTTGACTAGATAATGAACTGACTCGCGAGAAATTGAGAATAACTCACGATAAAATCAAAATCATGTGATTAATTAGTAACCCACGATATGAAGAGATAAACCAAAATCAATGTGCGTGTAGCGCACGTACCTCAAAGGAACGCGCGCTTGAATCTAAAGTGCCCCGGTTGAGAATTCGCGCGTGATGACCACGCGTCATCTTCTTCTCTGCTGAAATAGTCGCATGCGCTACTCTTCTCTTCATCGGAGTTTCGCAGACCTTTTAGCCGTGTTCAGAGAGTAGTGAAACGGTGATGGAGGTTCGGATGCGAAAAACCAAGCCTGAAGAAGATGTGTTTGGCATCGGAAATTGATGACGACTGGTGAAAAGAATCTAGATTGAGGGCAACGGCGATCGGTATCTGAAGGTGAGCGACTGCGGGCATCAGTTGTGATCAGAGCTGAGCTGAAGGCTTGAAAATGATGGATTTGGGTTATAGAAGAACGGAACAGATCTGGAATGGTAGAGATGCTCGCCGAGATAAATGGAAGGTTTATCAGCGGCTGTCAGAGATGTAGTAGAGGTAACCGGTGGCGTTGCGGCAATAGCTTCGTTGGAGATGAATGTGAGGCGGCGGTGGCGAGAATTCCATCGGCGGATGTTCTGAAGCAGATTTTTAATTTTTTTAAATTTTGTTTTTGTAAAAATAAAATACTGATATGAATCTGATGCCAACTGATACCGACTGATATGATGGTCGCAAAAACTTTTGCTTTGCCCTGATACCAAATGATATGAATCTCCTTCCGAACACTCTGGATTGCGGAATTAAAATCTTTGACCGAATGAAAGGATCTGTAAACCCTCACTTGATCGCATGAATTGATGAATAACTAGCCTTCGGGATTAATCTCAACTCAAATTGATCACCAACTAGCCATCGGGTTTGGCTTTCAATTTGGGAATTTGTTCGCTAACTAGCCCACATGATTAGCTTACAAATAAAGAGTTATTTGTTAACTAACTAACCTGCAAGATTAGTTCACAAAGGGTATTGATACTTAATTAACCCGCATGATTAAGCAACAATGAAAATTAGAGTATAAAATTGAAAGTCTGAATTTTTTACTGATAAGAATGTAGTAGAATTCGTCCAAATGCCTCCCCTATTTATAGGGTATAATTAGGCCAGTACAAATAGAAACTGGAATGACTTATGACAACTTTAAGAAGTTAATACCATAACTAACTAAACTACCTAATTTAAATATAAATGATGACCATATTTATCCAAGTAAATCAATCCAAATATTGGATGGATTCTTGAATGAATCAACCTTATCTAAACCTACCAAATCTAATTCTCATCAAATAAAAAAATCCTAAATTACAATATTTCAAAATTAATTCTAAATATGAGCACACTACCTCATTAAAAACCACCCAAATGGAAAAAGAGTATAGTGTTAAACTCCTAAAAATATTAAACTAAAAAATATAATAAATGATATTTTTGTCATCGTATCATTCATCACTAACTGTGAGAATTCTTGCTCCACCACCCTAGTGGCGTGAACCCTAGAGCCACCACCACCCTAGTGGAGAAGGAAAACTTAAGAGAATGAAGAAAGAGAGAAAGAACGACTGAGCAGAGAAGGAAAAGAAGAAGAAGAAGGAACGGTAAAAGAGAAAATGAACGGCGGGGAAAAAGGAAAAGAAGAAGAAAATAAGGGTGTTGGAGGGTGAAAAAGAAATTTTCTTCTTTTTTCAATTTTTTTAAAAAAATTCAGAGGAGTAAAACCTTCTTTTCAATCAAATTCGATCTTAAACTGTCTGAATGGATAAAATTGCACTTACATCTACTATTTAATGTTATATTTGCACTTTGAATTATCAAAAGGTTATATTGACACTTATGTGAATTAGGTAGGGTTATAAAAGCACTTTTCCCTTATCTATTTACGTGGCCTAGCCACAAATTTGGGCAAAAATAAAGCCCATCTCCTGGTGCTGCACCATCACCTGGTGTCAGCCTTCAGCAGACATGTCGCCGCCAACCTGGTGGCGGCGCTACAGTACCCGCGGGTGAACAATATTTTTTTGAAAAAATTATGAGTGAGTTTGAATCAAATCAAATTATCTAATAATTAATTTGATCAAACATGAACACAAATCTAAACACCATATTATGTAAATGTAATTCACATTTTTTAGATCAAACTAAGACATGCAAGAGTTTTTGATACCACCGTTAATCTAGCGGAAAATCAATTATTTAATCCCAAATCTCATGCATGTATTTAATTCGAATCTATCTAAGAGTTTAGATTACCTTTGAAGTGTGCTATACTGTTAGATTCGATCAACCACGGAGACGAGAATCCCAAATTAATTCCTATATATGTATCCACACACGATCGGACTGCCTCCACCACCGTCAGCTTAGAACATAGATCAGCAAGCAAATATCTCGTATTTCTTCTTTTCTTTACGGTGAGATTTGTTTTCTGAGAATGATTGGATTAGTTTATGATTTCTGGTTTATGTCATCTGGAATGGCCCGGTTCTAATAATGTGATCCTCAATATTTCTGTAAATTATCTATTTATAGAGAATAATCATTAATCTAAGAAACACTAATCCAAATAAATATGGCCTAGCCCAATTAGAATTAATGAGTTCTAAACTAAATTATTATATAATTACTATATGGGCTCCTAGCCCAATAGTCATTTTTAATCCAATTTCATGTCTTGTGTGTGGCCCTATAAGATCAGTCATAATAACCTGATCGGAAGCCCAATATAATTAATGCTAACTGATCGGAAGCAGTTTCCAGCTAAACATTCTGATCAATCAAAATAGCTAAATTAATTATCTCCGTAATTAATCCCCCAACTATGTATGGAAAATGTACATTGACTAATGGACATTATTCCAACATTAACTCCCTCTGTGTGAGAAGTTTTTGATTAATAAGGTTGTCATTCTACATCTTAACAATGGTGAGGAAATAAAGCATTGAGAACCAACATCAAGGTGTAGAATCCAACATAGATCCTCATGTTTCTTTCTTCACATATATTCCTTTTCGATCATCATCATCAACTACCACCCCTTCTTAATAAAGTACATATCTCATAAGTACAAACGCGATATCATAAAATAAAGTATGATTTCACTTTCAAAATATAATTTTAGATCAAAATAAAATAATACTAATATGTTATTTTCAAAAATAATGTTGGTGAATGTACATCGCATTGCACGTACACCACACGACACAATATAGTACACATATATAAGCATCAGAAAAAGTTTGCAAATAAAAAAATTGAACGAATGCTATTTTAAAATTTAATTTTTCATATAAAATGCTTATTATTTCAAGTGTAGATAATTAATAAGACTAACATGTAGGTCACAACCCAAGTTACTTCCAAACACACTTACATAACTATGAATTGAATAAGGGTGTGCTACATTTACTTTTTATTTTTGTTGAGAGGCACATCAATCATTTTATAACATTCAGATAAGTCACCAAGTCAGATTAAATTGTCTGATTTTAAAAAGTCGCTCTTAAAATATGATCTTGGAATAATAGTGAAATGCGATGTACATTCACCAACTATGAATATTTTAACAGTGATGACTGTGAGTTTGTCGGTATTATCATTGTAATAACGTCCTCACAGTTTTCAGCAAACTTTGAATTGAATTATTTTGAAACTTGTATTTAAACTAGGGCTGACATTTTGAATCAAAATACCATATCAACCAACTAACCAACATAGCCACATACCATTTGTACTAAATATGTTGGTAACGATGATGTTGTATGATAGTACCGTACAAGACATTTTGATGGTACGCTATTGGTATTGAGACACTATTACCATAGTATTACCATACCGTACCACACATTTATATATTAAAAATATAAATAATATTATGTGAAAATTGAGCTTTTATTTATTCCATAGTTAGTCATTCATTAATATTAGAACCAATAGAAATAATTTAAAATATGTAGTTTATGTTTTGGTTCCAATATGCTGGATATTGGTAAAAATTTCACTTATTTTCTTAAATCAAATTTCTGGACAATTGGCAATTTTGTTTTAACCCTTACAAAAATATTAAATCATAATTTTCTTCTATTTATTATAATTTAATTATTATAGTCTTAATTTGATATTATCTTGCTTTATTATTATGATTATATAATATTTAATTTTTTTAAAATTAAGATTATACAGTAGAAAATGAGTGGATCTCCTGATAGGCGGCATGTCCATAAGTTTATGGACAATCCACATATTTTTTACCTTATACACTACATTTGTTAAATTACATACTAAAATTTAAATATATTTTAATATTATATATTTTTATATTTTCACATTTAAATGCAAATTATTACTTGTTTTAACTATTAAAATACAATATTTAAATTATATTAAAAAAATTACAACATTTAATGTAAAATGTACAGTGAACTGTCCATAAACTTACGAACATGCCGCCTTTCCAGAGTTTTTCTCATAGAAAATTATAATTATTTATAATTCGTTTTATGAGTATAAAAATTAATTCATAAGATCTTATACTTGGTGGTATTCTACCATACCGTACTTATACCAATCAACTTCTTCGTATACCGATGTGTTGGTATACCACGGATTTGGTATGGTATTGATATTTAAAAATAATATACCGACAATGTTGGTATGGTACGTGGTATTAGTAAAAAAGTGATAGTAACCGTATTGAATCCACCCCTGATATAAACATTACCAATAACTGGGAGGACGTTATGAAAATTCACTGAATCCAACTAATTTGTCTGATTTGAGATATAAAATATGCATAATTTAAATCAATACGGGCCCCCTCTTTCACTCTTAGTGTTCTACATTTGAATTGACGTAATTTTTTGTGCTTTGAAATGAACTTAGTTTTCTTTATTTTTTTATTTGTTAAAAAAGAAAAGAAAATTCGGCTTAAAATGTTGGGAAAAAGGAAGAAAACTGTGGATCACAATACAAAAAATAACGTCGCTTTTTAGTGGCACGACAATGGCAAAAAAAAATCTTGAATGCTTATATATACAAGTGAAAAATTATAAAATAAAATTCAAGTGTTTGTATTTACAGAGTTACTCTCTAACTAATTTTTTTAATCAACTAGGAAGAGAATTAATCCAAATTGTTGTATCGGACAGATTTATCGTCGTTAACAAGCTCTAAAAAAAGAAATTCAATAAATCATATTTTACAATTTATTGCTCATTACTAATATACTTATCTTAGAGTATCAAATACAAAGAATTAAATTGACTGACCTGTAGGTCATTGAAGCAGATCGTGACCAAACATATCTACCTGATCGTTAAAAATATGTCCATGATCATCCCAATTCTGATAGATTTTGCTTTGAAAACTGAACTACTTGAGAAATTTGATATTTTTTGTAAAAAGAAAATAAACTGGTAAAGATGATGGCCCAATTTTTCCTTTTCAATTACTTCCCATATACATACACTGCCTCGGTAGATTCTATCAATTGTTAACTTCCATTGTGTGAGAACTTTCATGCCATAGTTGTTTTCGAGATTTCTCCAGCTTGAAAATGGCAGGGAAACAAGCATTGAGAACCTACATCATGGTATAGAATATGAGATAGATCTCCTCATGTTACTTTTTTCGGATATGTTCTTTGTTGATCTTCGTCAAGGCCCACCACCCCTTCTTCATAAAGTACGTACATCTTAAGTGCAAAAATGATATAAAAATAAAGTATAATTTTTCTTTCAAAATATAATTTATATCTAGATTAAACAATACTAATATTATTATTTTCAAAAATTATGTTGGTGCATGTACACCGCATTGCACATGCACTGTACGACATGATATAGTACACACATATAAGATTCACAAAAAGTTGTAGAGGAAAACATTGAATGAATACTATTTTAAAAATATATTTTTCTGATAAAACTTATTAATTCAAGTTAGATAACTAATCCGACCGACATATAGGTCACTACCACAAGTTAGTGCCAAACATGCTAGTATTTTGTAATTTATGTAATTCGATTGAAATTCATCGCTTGTTTGTTATCTTTTTCTTTTGTATAAATCTCCCACTTATTCAAAGATATAAAAACATTCTTTGAGTCATTCTCAACACATTTTGTGTGCAATAAGATTTTTGTACTATATCAGAACTCTTGATGTCGCATGGAGGGAGTATCTTAGTACTTTATTAAACGTTGACAATTTTCTAAACTTATCTTATATTTATTCCCTCTTTAAAAATTGAAATCAAGCGTACATATACATACATCTTGATGCATGTATGGGTGTAGCTATATTTCTCAAGAAATATACTCATAATCTGCACAAAAGATTTTAACAAAATTGTCACCCTACTTAATTATTTTATTTTTCTTAAACCGAAAAAAATTTAAACGTCAATGGTGAGGGTCCACCTTTTCTTTCCAATTCCTTCCCATACATATACCGCCACTTCGGTCATTCAATCGTCAACCTCCCGTCCGTGTGAATTTTTTCCAGCCGCCGTCGCTCTCCCCGACTCGAAAATGGCGGCGAAACAGAGCCTTGAAAATCATGGTTCGGAATTCGAGAGGAACCTCCTCCGCTTTCTTCCGTTCAACGCCGCCCTCCAACACCACGAGAATGGATATGTTTCTTGTTGATCATCATCAACCACCACCTTTTTTTAATAAACTACGTATTTCATAAGTACAAACATTATATCATAAAATAAAGTATGATTTCGCTTTAAAAATATTATTTTATATCAAAATAAAATAATACTAATATATTGTTTTCAAAAATAACATTTGTGAATGTATATCGCATTGCGCGTGCACTGCACAGCATGATATAGTACACATATATAAGCATCATCAAAAATTTGCAAAGAAAAAAATTGATTAAATGAATTCTATTTCAAAATTTATTTTTTCCAAAAAATATTTATTATTTCAAGTGTTGATAATTAATTAGACTCGCATGTACGTAGGCCACTAACACAAATTAGTGCCTGTAGAAAATAATGGTAAGAATATGTGCTTGTATTCTGGTTACATTATATAGAGGTACAAAGACCTATAAAGACCTATACATAAAAGGAAAAAGAAAATCTAATTAAATTAAAATTTCAAGTAATATTCACATAATATTGCTTATTCCTTAATACTCCTTCTCAAGTTGGAGCATGGAGATCAGAAACGCCCAACTTGCCAAGCAATGAGCGAAACTAATTTTGTCCGAGAGCTTTGATGAACAAGTCTGCAGGTTGATCAGTCGTGCGGATATGATGAGTAACAAGAGCACCAGACTGGACAAGATCACGGACGAAATGACAATCAACTTCTATATGCTTCGTACGTTCATGGAACACTAGATTTTCCGAGATGTGAAGAGCAGATTGACTGTCACAAAATAGTCGCATAGGAGCATAATGCACTTTATCTAAGTCCCTAAGTAAAGACTTAAGCCACAACTCACAACAAGTAACAGTCATAGCAAGATACTCCGCTTCAGCAGAAGAACGAGAAACTGTAGGTTGCTTCTTCGTCATCCATGAAAACGGAGAATCACCAATAGTCACAAAGTACCCAGAAAGAGAGCGTCGTGTAATAGGACATGCAGCCCAATCAGAATAAAAAAAAGCAGTTAATTGTAACGAACTACGTGAAGAGAGAAATAAATCTTAACCAGGATGACTCTTCTAGTGGGGAACACAAGGAGACTTCATAAACTGAGCAAGCGTATGAACAGAGTAACTGAGGTTAGGACGAGTAATAGTCAAGTAAATGAGACGACCAACTAGGTGCCGATACTGTTCAGGATCATCATAAAAAGGACCTTCAACTTTCGTAAGATCATGTTGTTGCTCCATAGGGAAATCAGTTGGCTTAGAAGCCGATAAATCTGTGTTTGATAATATATCCAGGGCATATTTCCGTTGTGAAAGAAACATTTCATCCGGACTTCTAGCAATCTCTATACCCAAGAAATACTTAAGTGTACCAAGGTCCTTCATGTGAAAACAAGAGCTCAAATATTTCTTGAATTCAGAGATAAGTGACGAAGAACTACAACCAATGACCAAATCATCCACATAGACAAGTACATGCAAAGAAACTGAGCCACGAGTAAAAACAAATAGAGAATACTATGTCTTACTTTGAACAAAGCCAAATGCTCGTAAAGCCTAAGCCAACTTGGCAAACCAATTGCGAGGAGCTTGCCGAAGACCATAAAGAGATTTCTGAAGGCGACATACTTGTCCAGGGGGCGCAGGATAGCCCGGTGGAGGGCGCATAAACACCCCCTTCATGCAAATAACCATGTAGAAAAGCATTATGCACATCCATCTGATAAAGTTCCCAACCACGGATGACTGCAACTGATAAAAACAAATGAATCAAACTCATTTTCGCAACAGGTGCAAATGTCTCAGTATAGTCAATTCCTTCCTTCTGACAATTTCCAAGAACCACTAGACCAGCTTTGTGACGTTCAATAGTACCATCATATTTGAACTCGGTACGACAGACCCATTTACATCCAATTGGAGTCTCATCCCGAGGTAGAGGAACCAAGGTCCACGTCTGATTGCGCTCAAGAGCATTAATCTCTTCAGCCATATCATCACGTCAGTGAGCATACTTCGATGCCTCTGAATAAGTGGTGGGATATGCACTAGAAGTTACTGCACCCAAAAATCTAGAATGCGTACTAGAAAATTTATCACAATTTACAAAATCAGTTAAAGGA
>JAULKM010052352.1:0-12684 GCA_032355605.1 Rubia tinctorum
ATTGTTGCAACTTGGTTCAGTCTTTGAAATGAATTGCCAATAAAAGGAGCAACTCTGATGTTAGTGGATATATCGTCTTATATTACCAAATTACAGCGTTCTTGATAAGAATGACTTGTATAGTAGATTATGGCCTTCGCCAAATCTTTAGTAATTATGATGCAAATCAAGCTGTGGGATTCTTCTTCTTAAGAAACTAATTAATGGTAGTGTTCCACGTTTTTTAACGTTGGATATCCAGTTTGGTAAGGTTCAGAAACTGCATTCTTTGTCCTTGTAACCGCTGCATTTGATAATCAATGTATTTATTTGGTCAGAATTAAGATGCTCAGGATAGTCAAGATTGCCTGAATTGTGCACTGAATGTCCTATTTGAGATGATCGAAGAATGGTAGTTCTGCAATTTGCACTTATAAGAATCACTTCTGTTCTTGCAATTTCCTACTTTCCACTGCAAAATGTCGTCGCTAACTGCATTTGCAGTTGCCTGCATTCTGATGTTTTCACTTCAAACTGCAGCTTCTTATGATTATGGCCAAGCCCTCGCCAAATCTTTGTTTTACTTTGAAGCTCAGAGATCAGGGATTCTTCCAGGAAGTAGTCGAGTGCAGTGGCGTGACAACTCGGCCTTGTCAGACTGGAAATCTGCAGGGGTACTAATCTACATCCATATCCATCCTTATGAGTTCATCATTTTGCTCTTCTTAGTGTTTGTAACCCTGCTTGCTTGGAGCATCGTCGAGTTATGAGTTTGGACAGAAACTCCACCAGAAGGATGAACTCCAAAATGCCTTGGCAGCCATTAAGTGGGGAACTGACTATTTCATCAAGGCTCACTTCAAGCCTTATGGCCTCTACGGTGAGGTTGGAGATGGCGATAGCGACCACGCGTGCTGGAAAAGTGATGAAATATGCTACTGAAGAGGATCAGAATGGTGCTAAGAAGTCGCAGATTCTTCACATTAAACTGATCAGTTTTTTGGCGGGAAATTTGAACCAAGGCGGTGGCATTGGTTTATGCTGATCATCAGTTTTTTTATCAGGTTTCAGAACAGTTTTCTGTTTTGGTAGTCAACTTGTATAGCTATTTAGTTGGTTAGTTTTTTAGACAGTTAGAGCATGAATCCTGTATATATAGCAGCTGTAATTACTTCATTTGATAATACAACCGAAATTTCGCGGTGTTCTCTTGCATTGGGCAAACTGTTTTTCCCTTCTGATTTTGAGCAAACTGTTCCTGGGTAGATTAGCCTTGGTTTCTTCACAAAGGCCCGAAGGCATGACAACCCCGGGAGATGCATACAAACTCACAGCCCCGGATTTCAGCAGCCATGGAAGCTGCATCAATTGCATTCTCTCAATCAAAACAGCGATACACCAAAGAGCTTCTGCACAATTCTCATATAAATATAATAAAATTACAATAGTTATTAAACTTATAAATTATATTAATTATTTTCGTTCAGAAATTCGGGCATTATCTAGTTAACATAAACAAAACAACACTTTTCAGTTGTTAGACTAATTGGTAAGAACCCAAAAAGGTACAGGTTCAAACCGATGTGGAAAATAAGACTCGTAAACAGAATCTACACTCCCATCTTCCAAACTAAACACTCCAATGTCATGGCCTCCTTGAAGGCTATCCCAGCACATCTTGTCCCAGTAATCATCCGTGAAGTAAATCGAATTCGGCTTAAATCCTGGATACTCCGCTGATGGACGCGAAATGCTGTGATTTCCACCCAAAAACAGTATCTCATCCTTCAAGCACTTCACTTCTTCCAGCTTCTGTCCCACCTTAAAAACTCGAAATTTAACCGTTCTGTAAACACAACTCCATAGATCATCATGCCTAAGCTCCGCCTCGCAAAGAAGATCTCCATCTGGGTTAACATGCTCCCCGATGTACCTCAAAACAAACAAAATGTCCCCCTTGGATGGCACCAGATACCACCGAGTAGTACACCTGTTAGTATCAGTCCAAAAGATCGATGAATCTGCACGGCTAAATGTACAGCCTATAGACAGCTTTCTGGTCGGAGAAGCACCCGAAAATTGCCACCCCTCGATTACGAATCCATCTCCCAGTGCATACAAAGTCTTGTCGGAATCAGACCAGACAACATCAAGACAGTTCCGACAATCACTGAACCCTGTCCAGGATTCTTTACCTTTGCACCAAAACCCGAGCTTCCTGCACGAGTTATGGATGATAACAACCTTATAATCCTGGGTGGAAGAAGGATTTCCGGTCAGAATCGCCTTCTGAATCAGGGCTCTGAAATTTTCAGGCGCGTAATTGAAAGCGCATCCAGAACCCGCAAGTTGCTCGATTCTACCCTTTTCGGGGAGTCTAATCCTGGTTTTCGAAAACAGGTTGTACAAATACGGGTTTGCGGATTCATCCATCATGATCAACCATCCATGAGAGGACCCCACGATTTGAGCTTCTTCGGGTTCAAAGAAAAAGTCCCAGGGTTTTCCGATTGTCCAGTTCGGATCCCACGTTGTTTTGTCCCCAACACTGAGTAAACCGAGTTTAACCGAATCATCTTGTTCTGAAGGGAGGAGGAGGAGTGGCCCTGGTTTGGCGAATCGAGCAGCAGCAACACTCCACGAAGAACAGGTGCACCTGAATCGCGCAATGTCGGGCCATGGAAGCTTGGAGTTCATCAGCTTGGAAGCGATGATTTCCAGGAGCTCTTCGTTAAGTTCGGACCAGTTATGTCTCGATCTTTTGTGATTGAGTTTCGACATGGTTTTGTTTCTAGTTCTGAGTCTATGTTATTCTCTGTCGAGTCGAATGTCTCAACGTATTTATAGGATTTTGATTTCCGAATCCATCTAGGAAAGGGAAACCTTTTTAAACTAATTTTGGGGATTCCCGTTTTGATCTAGGAAAAGAAAATGCTTTTCTAGATGGAGAGAGAAGCAAGTACTCTAGTAATCATAAGAAGTTATATTTTTTACCATATTTTTGTGATACAAAATCATCTTTAAATTTCAAATTGAAAACTTATTAATAAGTCCTAGCGGGAGTACTAGTAGGAGTCTTATCGTACGTTGCGCGATGTTTTTGGTTAAAATTATTTGCTTAAATAAAATGTAATATTTGCATTATGAAATAGATAAAGTAAAAAATTATAAATAAATATTATGAATATATTTTTTGTAATATTAACTATAAGAATTATCAAATAAAAGTAAACAATTGAGGTGGAATTTACTAAAAATGAATGAAAATAAAATGATAATTATTATAACTTTTTTAGAAATAATTTATAGCAAGAAATGAAGTAAGATATAAAAGAAATATGTAAATTGCAGAAATAAAAGTTGTTAGATTTAAGAAAATGTAAGTTGAACCAAATTGTTTTTAACTTCCCTAATCGTGTTGGATTTGACGCTTTCCCTTATTTATTTCCATCTTTTATGTTGTAATTTAATCATTAATTTGTTAATTGTTTAAATTTTTTACTTTCACTTTAATTTTGAAAGAGAATAATTTTGTTACCACGTTAATAATAAAACAAAAGTTATAATAATTTTCTATAGATATATCAATAAATTGTCCAAATTATGCGGTTTCAAATTTGCGATTCATATGAAGGCCTCTTTTTTGGTGTTAGAGACCATCTATTTAGACCATTAGACTGAATGTAGTTAATTGGAACCAAGAATACATAATGTACAAAAAAAATCATATGCAATAGTATAAATCATAAGACAAAAAAACACTACAATAATACAACTAAATAATATAAAACACTAAAATAATAGATGCACTATTACATAAAGTATAATCCCACAATTACCTAACAAAACAATTAATATGAAAATAAATAACTGAATCATAAGTTTGCTCCCTTAAATTATTTAAGATAATAAATATAGAAATATAATGGAATATGGGTCATTCTCGACAATGGATAAATTTTGAACCCTATTTTATCATCCTTTTCTTTGATATTGATTGTTCTTCATCTTCTCTTTCAAGGCTTCACATCAAATTAAGTTGCACCTCTTTGTTTCTTTCTCTTGATTTTTTGACTTTGCAACAATAAAGACATAAACTATTAGATTAGGAAAAAGATATTTGTATTGGGTTAAGATTTTGCATATTGAGCAAGACAAAATTATATCTCGGAAAGGAATGAATTAGAAGAGCTTAGAAAGAGAAGACTATATAGTCTATTGACAATGTAACAAATATGCTAAGGTATATAAATTTGATACAATTGAATGACCACAAAAGAATTGAGTTAGTACCACCTAATATATTTTATTAAATGCAATTCACAAAGTGCGGGATTTTTAGGAATTCTTAAGAAGAAAAATGACACATGCTTTCCAGTGTTCTCTTACAACACTAGCTTCAATCAAACACAAAACTATTTAGAATATAGGTAAAGCAAGTTATAAGTCCTACTATACTAAACACACCCTAATTATCAATTAAATTTCAGGAATTATGGTGTACCAGTTACCATATTGCTAAGATAGTTAAAATACTTGCTTCAGGTGTACATATTTGCAGGTATTCACTAACCGCTTTGCATTTATGACTTTGCCATCATCATACTTACTAGAATCATGGACTCCTATTATAAAATCAATTGGTACTATATAAGGTTGACCCATAATCTTATATATTGAGTTATATGACTGTCAACCACCAATGTGGGACTCTAACACGCCCCTCACGTGCATCGGTATGAATCATCGCGCAAACGTGGACAGAAGGAGGTAACGGGCCAACCTTGGGATCTAATATCTTATTAGAATCATGGGATTCTATCATAAACCAATTGGTACTATGTAGGGGTAACTCATAATCTTATATATTGAGTTATATGACTGTCAACCACTAATGTGGGACTCTAACAATACTGCTCTAAGATTTCATATCATCAAAGAATGATACCAATGGTATTATTGGTCAACAAACACATAAACTTAAATATTCTCCATCATTGCACCAAACAATGAGTCTATTTCCCCGGGTCAAATTCATCCTAGCCGAACTCAAGGGCATAAGGCAAATTTTTGACAAAGCAAACCTACCAAATTTGGAGCTGGTAATTGGCAAGTGCAGATCAGCTTTTGAACGAATTGTACCACCAACATAGTTGTTGGTGGAGTCCAACCAGAGTAGATCACAATCATCTTAAACACTTGAAACTGAAGTGCTTTCTATGAACTTCTCTTTAATCTCAGATGATGTTTAAAACAAATCAATCGATCAACTAAACATATAAGCACAATTTTTTAACTCCAAATTCTACTTAACCTGCTCCATTCGGCAAGAATTATTTAGAGAAACACATCACAACTCAAAAAACACACACATACACACGCCAAGTGAGCCTTCACTGATAATATTTTCATGAGGAAAGCATAAGAAGTAAAACGGCTTAACATAAGCGATGGTATTCACTAACTTGTATCTTCTAGAATTGTCTAAATAGGACATAAAAGTGGCTATAGAAAGAATAACCAGAATGAAAGTATATGTTTTCTCCATAGCCTGATTTAGCTAGTATGAAGTTAGAATCAACCATTTTCTTTAGTTACCCTATCCCAACAATGACTCCAGTCAACATCACCTTTGAAGTTTGCAAGTAATGTTGTCCCATGACATACGTATTTGCAGCAGCAAAAACTGTTTCAACAACCCTGAGAAAACAGTAAGACAAGACGTTATGGAAAACAATTGTGACGAGAATTTCAAATATATTTAATGTACTATGATGAATACTCCAATCCCTTTGTGGAGTAAAGATATAACAACGTTGTTGGCTTAAAGAATACCTTATTACAGTGTATTAAATGCGAGCTATTTCCCTTCACATCAAACTAAATTCCAACATGGTTCCTACACACACAGACAAACTCTAATAATTATTACAGCACCAAAATTAGAAATGGATCAAGCATTACACAAGATGCAAGATATGACACCGCACTCACCATCAATCTAATTGATGAAGATAAGTTCATAAACGCGGTGAATGGACCAAAATATTCACAAATACAAAAAAATTCAAGTTCAAACAGTTATCCACGTGGTCACTAAAGGACTCTTTTCAGGAATCAAGCAGACATTACACAAAGAAGGGAAAAATCTGAGACCGTCAAGATCTAGATTCTATAATCCTAGGTAATCAGACAGATATAACAAATCTCTCTACCTAAATTTAATTGTTAAAATCTGATGTATGATATCCTATTTTCCATTAATCATGTATTCCTCTTCTTAACCTCCACGTCTAATTTCAAAGGTAATTCTGAATATTAATATCATTGCTAATATTACGGTTTTTGTCAATTCATACAAAGTCAGGCTACATGGTGGAGATTCTAGAAACGGCCAAAGAAGTATCAAGTAAATCAACACATCCGTCTCATCATATATGACTCACAAAAGAACTAAAATAGGTCTCATGCCTCAGTTTCAAAAGGGTACATTCTTAACCAAGGAAATTCATGATCACCAAATGGAGTAGAAGGTTGCAGAGAACAAAATTGGCAAAAGCACGCCCTGGTGGCAAATCCTACAATATAATACACACGCGTCAATAAAAATAGACAGCTTAGAAATCCAGCTAGATATTTTTGGGGGGTATGGGGGAGATATGTTAATCTTATTTTAATTAGGAATATTCCAACTTAGTCAGAGAGATAAAGATTCAAAGCCATGTCTATTATCAACTATTGGATGAGCACAACTAAATTTCGTCCTTATAGAAAAAAATGCACTACTTTAAACCCTTGAGGACAACTACTAATTAGTAGATTCATCCCTATAATATATCATTACTGATTTTCTGGATCAGCTGGGTATATTGAGAGTGCAGAGCTTCCCAAGTTAAGCACATTTGAGCCACATATGCTATCTCAAGATCCTGATAGGGATCGCTTCCTGGCTGCTTCAGCTGCTCCATTTCATATGCAGATTCTTTAACTTTCTTCAAGGACAGGCAACTTGGCCTCCTTTTATGTTAGCAGCAATGAAGCTCACAGTCGGAGAATTGGTTGGTGAAGAAGCACCAATCGGAGAATTGAGATCCGCAACAAAAGAGGACGTAAGACTTTAGAGAAAAGTTTTAGTTTTAGAATACATACGAGTTGATTATGAGGGATAGTGGCGGTCACCGATAAATATGGTCTTAGCAACCCTGGTTGATACCAATAGCAAACAATTCTTATTATCTGGTGTTTTGCCAAAAATCAAAAACTAAATACACAAAAATCCAACCTCTCTAAGGTGGCTTTCGTGAACCAAGTCCTAATGCTTGAATTAGGGCGACCCTGCAGTTGACTTTCATGAGGGTGAAAGAAGGGTTGAGGAGGAGGAGAAGGATGAGGTGGTGAGGGTGGTGAGGGGTAAGAAGGATGTTAGGGAGTTAGAGAAGTTTCATTCGGAATGGAAGGCACTGGGGAATGATAAGGCAGTCTGAACCCAGACGTCATGAAGAAGAGGAATAGAAAAGAGGAGGTAATTAGAACCCAAAACGGTATCGTTTTCTCAACGTAAGGAAGCAAATTTTTTTTTACATAAGTAGCCCTGGTTGATACCAATAGCAAACAATTCTTATTATATGGTATTTTGTGAATAAGTTTGAGGAAATTGTGCACTTCTTGAATGTGGAATCATTGAGTGAAACACCATAAAATATTGTAAATATAAAAGATTATTTGATTGGAAAGATATTTAGAGAAAAATCAACCAGGAAATATAAAAGATTATTTAATTACTGGCCGCAAGACACTACTGTGACCCGTAGCCCAGTTAATGGGAAATAATGCGGATAAAAAGGGAGAAATACGGGCCACAAGACATCTCTGCAGCCCGCAACGGCGCAGAGACAAAATTCCTCTCTGTAAAACCCTTGTATGCATTTATTTCTTCATCATTTCTCCACTTTTAACCATGGATTTTAGTTCTTTTGTTATGGGTTTAGGTAATCTAGGCTAAATATACTTTTGGGAGCAATTGGAAAGCATTTTTAGTATGAATTTGTGAGATTTGATTTACCTATTTTGTGCTTTGGTTATCAATATTTTTGCTTTCTTGTGTAGTTAATGTATAATTTAGACTAGGATGATCAACTAGTTTATGATTGTGGGTTAATTATTTTCTAGGTCTTTTGTCAAACCCGAAATGCTTTGACTTTTTGTCGATGTGATTATCGTTAGTTGATGTTAGGTTAGAATTGGGCGTGACAACTAATTATGATTATTTATTGATGAAATTGCTTAGATTTGAGATGAATTTGAATAGTTTTGCCTAATTATCAATGTGGTTCACTATAACGATTAGCATGAAGGCTGATCCTTGTAGTCGTTACTATTAGATATATTTGTGCTATCCCTATATTTCTTGCTTGTAGGATATTGTGTTAGTTGTATTGGTTCTCCATGTGTATTGTTTTTCTAGGGGAAGTCTATGACGCGATCATCTAGGGTGACCCTAGAGTAATGGTTATTGTGTGGCGCCGATCACCCACTCTAACTATAACTGAGAAGAGGCGAGAAATATTTTCACCCGAAAGCTGTTGATAAGTTCTCCACAATATGTGATTAATGCAACAAAGGTTAATTAATCGATGATCAAAGGATGACTAGAAATGTAAACACACACGTAGAGTGACTTCTTTGTGTGCTTTTAACTGAGTTTAACACTCGATAAAACCTTTTTTTCTCATGGACGACCCAAACTTGCTACTATCTACTTTCTAGTAGTATAGCCGCAATTAGGCCTATAAATACTATCTTTGAGATGCACGACGATGACCTTCCATCTGTCGCGATAGAGTCTCCGCCTCTGTTCTTCATTTGCTGCTTTATTGGGTTAATTTGATGTTGTTCCTCTGTTGCTGGGTTGCCTTGGCCGCCGCTGAAGCCCAGCAGATCTGACTAGCTTTGCTTCACTTCTCGAAAAAAAAATCAATAATATGTTATGATTATATTTTACATGTTTGACCCGAAAAGCATAAATTGAACTCAAAAATAGAATAGAGGGAGTATAATACTTAACCCTTGAAGTTAGTATCGAAACGGTTACTATCATAATATCATTTAAATTTAAATACAATTAAAATATTAGGAACATGATTTTAAATGATTTTTATTTTTTTAAGTACATATTATTTGTTATTGGAAAGACATGCTCAATTCAAAGTGACGTGACTAACAATTTTTTTCCATACTAAGCCTATAACCAATACTTTGAATCAAATCATTTAATATAATTTTTTAAAAAAATTAAAATGTAATAAAAACACCAAGATTAGCATAAAAATAATATGTTGATCACCGTTATACTACAATTTGACCTCAAATTTCAGTGCTCATCATGTATTCTAACCTGTTTTTCCACTTGATGCTATTTGTTTGACCAACCCCCAGCATTCACTTTCACTCAAGAATTTGAGGTCGTGGGCAAATCCAATCTCTGCAACTTTTTAGTTACCCGTAGTCAGCAATAGTTTACTATTACATCCATCTGAAGAAAATGCACCGTGTATGGCTTCCCAGTGCTGCACTCCCCAAATATCATCCAGAACAATCAAACATTTCATTTTTATTAGCGCTTGACGTAGCTTTCGAGCTAACTCCTTAATGTAAAGGAAATTTTGCAAGCATAAATTTCATAGTTCAGATAATAATAAAATTATAAAAGTTGAAGTATACATAGAGTGTATTCGGTAGGGAAGTAATTTGTTTATAAATATTAAGGGTATCATCGGGGAATACTCGTGTTCATGAACAAAGGATGTTATAAAGCAGGATTAGGGACTACTTCATAGGGACATTGGAAGAAGTTTCACTGCTAGAAAACAGGGCCATAGGCACCGACACCTTTCCCCTGGGGGAAAATACCGGTGTTGATAATATGTTAGGCACTAGTTTTGTGTTAAAAATCAAGGAAACCGGTGCCAGTGGGCATTCTTAGCACCAGATTATGCATAACGGTGTTGAAACTGGTGCCTACAATAAATTTTAGCACCGGTACTTCATGGAAAGAGTGCGAGATACCAGTGCTTGAAATGTTTCCAAGTGAGTACAAGTGTTTTTGGTGCAAAAAATAATGGAGGGAAATAGTTAGCATCAGTTTGGAGCAAAAATACGGTGCCTTTTAAAGTATTATTAGCACCAATAAGCGTTATTCTGATGCTAATTGATTGGGTCCCATGCAAAAAGTGAATGGTGCCTTGGAAAATGATGGTTAAAAGGTTGAAATTCATCAGCTTTTGGTCATCGTTTTGAGTGGGACCCAAATGGATTTAGGGTCGATGGATGTCGTGTTTGGGTTATTCTTTGCGAGAACTATAACATTGACTATTTAAACTCTCAAAATGGACCAAGGGTGAATGAGATATGGATGTTCGAAATGTCACACTTGAAAGAGAAATTATTTTCTCTAGACTATCTAAAATGGAAGTCTCTAGAAATTCCAACTGCATAATATATATAGATTTTCTTGTGTGTAATTATTAAGAGATAAGAACGAAATACTAACCGTCGGTCACTGTCGCCGATCGACCAACTCCGTCCACGACAACACTTCTGCCGTCGACATCGACCACTGATAGAACATTTTTGGCCGTAACACCACTTATGTTGTCGTCATCAACCAAAAAAATCCACCGCCATCCACGGTCGTAGCTCCTTTGCTGGAGCCAGTCATACCAGCAGCTCCTCCAACGCTACCTACCGCGGCTTCCCTCCCTTCGAATGCCCCTCTCACGGCTCATTCTTCGCCGGAAGCCCCTTTCACGACTCCTTCACCACCGATTTCCACGACCGATCACTTACCCATTCGTTACAGTGCTCGTTATTGTCGAGCTCATATTTATCTGGATGACGATTTCTGCTGCATTACTTCAGCCAACCCCCACTCCACTACTCTACTCACTTCTGCGTCATCACTATCCTCATGTGTTCTCTATCATTTAACTGATTATGTAAATTGTAATAAATTTTATATTTTGCATTCTAGATTTTTGGGTGTATTACTTTTAGTGCAGATCATACCACTTTTGCTAAGGCATCGAGGCATGCTCATTGGCGCGATGCTAAGCGGATGAGAATAGTGCTTTTGAACGTAATGAAACTTGGACAATGACTTCTCTTGCTCCTGATAAGATTGCTATTGGGTGTAAATAGGTTTATCGTACCAAGTTCGAAATTGATGGCACCATTGAACCTCACAAAGATCGTCTGAGGGTTTTGGGTAATCATCAGATTGAGGGAATCGACTTTACTGAGACATTTGCTCCTGTTACAAAGATGAGTTCGGTTTATCTATTTCTGCCTATTGCAGTTATTCGTGGTTGGGAACTTCTTCAGATGAACATCTATAATGCTTTTCTACATGGCGATCTTCACAAGGAAGCCTTTATGGGACCTCCTCCTGGCTACTCAGTGCCTCGTGGCCTTGTTTTCCAACCTAAAAAATCTCTTTACGACTTGCGGTAGACTCAGTTGGTTTACCAAGTTAGCTACTGCTCTTCGTGCATTTGGATGTGTTCAAAGTAAGGCACATTACTCTCCTTTTACCTACTCCCTTGATTCAGTTTCTTTGCATGTTCTTGTTTATGTGGATGACTTGGTGATTGCTGGTAGTTCTTCGTCGTTTCTCTCTGAATTCAAGAAATAATTGAGTTCTTGTTTTCACATGAAAAATCTTGGTGCTCTCAAGTATTTTTTTGGTACAGATACTGCTAGAAGACCGGATGAGATTTTCTTTCTCAAAGAAAATGTCCTTGATATTTTGTCAGACACTGGTTTATTGGCTGCTAAACCGATTGATTTTCCGATGGAGCAACAACATGATCTAGGCGCGTGGAGATAACCCTTGAAAATCCTCACTATGTGGTACTGTTGTCAGGACTACTGGATCAACATCGAGGTCGATAACTTGTACAAGTTGATCGATGATCCGATCTCAACTTCTTTCCTCTAGCATCTTCCTCCATGCCTCAGTTCCTCTTCTCAGCGTTTGGTCATCTTGATTTTACACTGCATCCAAAATCCGAATACTCATGCATGATCCAAATGGCAGAGGATTGCCCCTGATCTTGTTAACCAGATAATGGACTGGCCACAATTCAGCCATCGATCGTAACCTATGTTCTTGAATCTAGATCTGATGGAACAATAATATACATGGTAGGATTTGTTTGTGTCAAATGATCTCCTGAACTTATGATTCTATTACAACCAACTTCCATCCTATCCATTTCCTAAACTAACGTACTAGGCGCCAAATCCGAAATAACGACTGCTTTCTTATTTGGAGGGAGACTAGTGAACTGGATGCATCTAGGGTGGTAATTCAATTTGGAAACATACAGGGTCTGAATGCAAACTTATAACCTAGTATCTGATGCCTGGAAACACAACGATATTACAACACTAAGTCCGGCTAAGTTCAGTAGAAACCAGCTCTGCCATAACCCGCGAAGAATGCGAATGCGTGTCCCAAACCATTTGGAGAAGTATCAAGTCCGCAAAGGTAACCACAAATATTAGAACATGATCACATGCAACTTAAAAGGAGTATAAAATTTAAACCAAATATACTCTAATGGGTACGAAAGGAGAGGCTACTATGCTCATTTATAGCCATTAAGCAGATCAAAATTACAAGAAAGCTGGATTTACTACTAATGG
>JAULKM010052362.1:0-12684 GCA_032355605.1 Rubia tinctorum
AACTTATCAAATCTGAATGCCTTTGGAGAAATGTAAAAATAGCTTAAGTAGTTTTTGTGAATTAAGGGGGGAAATGTTAGCTAGGAGGGTAGAAATTTTGCTTGTAAATGGCTAGGAGTGAAAGCCTAAAAATTGTACTCTGGTTTCTGATTGGTTAATATAGTATTATTCCCATCAAAAAATAAATTACTCGCCAAATGAGTATGTGCATCTCACTGACGGGGGAGAGCTTGGAACCTTTCAAGAAGCTATGGAATATGAGTATAAAAATGAGTGTATGGAAGCCATGGAGGATGATATGAAATCCCTTCATGAAATTAGTACATTCAACCTTGTAAAGTTGCTTAAGCAAGCTTGGAGAATCAATGGGTGCATTGAGTGAAGAAAGATGAATATGCTTCTAAACCTCGCTACAATGCTCGATTATTTGTGAAAGATTTTCCCAAAGGAAAGGTGTTGACTTCATAAAGACATTTTCCTTTGTGGTGAAGAAGAAAGAAATTTGACTTGTTCTTGGTTTGGCTTGACTTGGCTGCTAGTCTTGATCTAGAGGTTGAGAAAATGGATGTGAAAATAGCATTCTTTCATGAAGACCTACAAGAAGAAATTTACATGGAGAAACCAGAGGGTTTTCAGGAAAAGAAGAAAGAAGGCTATGTTTTCAAATTGGTGAAGAGCCTTTATGGCTTGAAGCAATCCCCAAGGAAATGGTATCAGAAGTTTAAATCGGTGATGGTTAAACATAATAATGTAATGACTAAGGTCGGCCATTGTTTGTTTTTTAGAAGATTATCCAATGGTTTTTTATTCTTTTACTCTATGTGGATGATATATTGATTATTGGAAAGAACATATGACAAGTATTAATGATTTATGAGTACTTTGAGTGATTCCTTTTCTCTAAGGATTTGGGGTCGGCGCGAAAAATACTTGGTATTAAAATCACCCGTAATCAAGAAGAAATTAGGAATTTATACCTAAGAGCATGTGCACTGAGAGGTTTCAGAGTGCTTTCAATCACTACAAGAAAATCTACCTATTACTTAGTCCCTTTTACCTTGGTTTTTTTCTTAACACCAAATAACCGAGGTAAAAAGTTCTTTTACCTCGGTTAATTTTTTATGAAGTAAAAGAAAATATTTACCTCGGTTATAAAAAATTGTGGTAAATAATTGATTTTTTACCTCGATTCTTATGGGAACAGAAGTAAAAGGTTAAAAAACCAAAGTAAATAACATTACCGAAACATTTGCGATGTCGCAAACATTGTTTTAATAGGTGAACCAATTTTTCATTAAACATTGTTTTCACCGATATGTGTTCCGAATGATTACCGAAGTCGCAGGTATGTGAAAAATACGTTAAAGTAAAGCAGTTGACGGTGTTAGGAAAAAAGGAAAACAAAAGATGGTGGTCATACGCTTCTTCTCGGTCCCCCTCCTCCAAATATCTCGTTATCATGATTAATTTAGGGGTATGTAAAAGGACAATTAGGCATTACATTAGCTAGCAATCATTGTGCTACGTACAAGCACCATATATATTAGAATTAATTTTTGTAAACGTCCAATACACCATTTGTTCAATGGTTTATAGTGGTAGAATTATAAATTGGTTTTATAAAATCATGCACAAATCAAATTGCACATATACACACTCAATTATATAATGTTCAAACAACATAGTTAAATAATTTGAAAAACAGTAGTCATAAAAATATCCATGAAAGTTTTACATAAATTCAAATTAGAGTTCTCAAGTTCCAACAATAGTGAAAAAACAATAAACTCAATCACCGCGGACAATGATGACGATTGGCCCCACAACTTGCAACATCTCGAAGAACAAAGTTGGTGTGTCCATTTTATACAGTTATTTTGAGGAATTTTTGGATTCAGTTTTGTATACTTTTGTACTCTAGATGTGGAATTTTTCCTTGAAATTATCTAAGATAAGTTAAGTGTGACTTTACGCTTTTATTACTCTTCTAGGGGATTTTGTGTGACAAGGTAAATATTGGAAGATTTTGAAGACTTCAAAGACTATCTTCAAAGACAACAGGATCTGGGTTATGATGTTGTGCATTAAAATGTACGAAAATAAAAAAGTAATTAGTTGTTATATATAAAGTGTGAAGATGCGTTAGCTAGTAGATACATATGTACGTCGGTGGAAGACCTGAAAAAAGGTGGATTTGACGATCCTTTGCCATCCATCAGTACTGTATCAAAAGGGAAAAATATTAAGTGCAAATTGCCCTAAGGAGTGCAACCTGCAACGTCGAAAATACTGTCGTAGGTGCATGTCGGTCCAAACCAATATGAGATGACCGACATGTACATGCGACGTCACATACTGGTCAGTTAGACTGATAACATAGTCGTAAGAAACCCGGAGTCGCATAATCATAACAATTGTACACTTAGATGTCATGACGCAACATTGCTAACATTTAATTGAAGCCGAAGGACACCGTGACAAAATTGAAGATAAGCTACTAGAAATAATAAAATGCGACATTGCACTATAGTCACATAGACCGATTTAGTGGAAGACAGATGATCAAAGTCACATATATCAGAGGAAGCAATGGGGAGAAACAAATACAAACAGAAAAAATGAAGCATAATGAACATCATATTAAATAAAAACCCTTTGCGAACACAGAAAAACATTGTACCTATGTTTAAACTAAAAGAAAGTTCACACTCCCAAAAATGCAAGAAAAAACTAGAAGGTCAAAAACTCAAAAAACATTCACAGACCACAAATCTGGCATTGTAAAGTAAGAATTTCAAAAGTTAGGTTTTACGAGTTAGGGAAGAACAAACCTTTTTCCCGGTAGAGAAGATGAGGAGAAAGCCGGAGACTGTCGGAATTCGTGGGAAATTTGTGAGTGGATGGCTGAAATGTTTTACAATGTGTTCCTATTTAATCATTCCAGAACAACGTCATTTTGAACCATAGTTATGTCCGCCTTGATATATCCGACGTCGCACCAAAGTCAGATCAAGAGACATGGTGTCGACTACTAAGCGATGTCACAGAAAACTCGGATAAGGTGACATGTTGTCGAGTACTCGGTGAGGTCGCAGACTTTGGTGGGCCTGAGAATTTTGGTCCACCAACCAGCCAGTCAGAGCTTCGACATTACATAAAAACAAAATTGTTTTACACGAAATTGCTAGTTCAAGATTTATTGTCACAATAACCCAAAAATTATTTTTCGTTTCGCTGACTATACTTCTTTTCAAATTTTGTGCACATTTTAGGTTAAATAATAAGGATTGAATAACATTAAAATAACATTGCTAACACGAAGATTATAAAATAATGATTAAATATAAAAATACATTAATAATATTCTGGTTCCAAATATGAAACATCAATATGGAAAAAGTTCAACATTAATAACTACAGGGCTGGAACGATCGACCAGCTTGAAATAGAGTGTGTCCCCTTTGCGGAGTCCCTCGGAAATAAGAAACTACTCCCAACCATTCGGAGTTAGGCTCTTCAATTTCCCATTTCCCGAGTAATGCATGCGGCACTCCTGTCCATTACACCTGAGCACAACCCGCACTTCAAAGGTGGCATGAACTCCACAATTAGACAATGGACGTACTGAATTTCAAAAGAAAAATCCTGTTCAGTGAACATGAAAGTAAAGTATAAAAAAAGATTTTTAATAAATCAAATATATTACAGGGATTACTTACTAGTATTGGAACATCCCCGAAGTTCGTCTGCGTCAAAGTGTGGATGAAATGAGGAACGATATTGCCAAATATAGCTTGCAGACAGTCATCGTACGAATCTCTATCGATCTGCTACTCAAATAAATATTTGTAAATTAAATTTGAATATTTGTAATACAAGTTAGGTAGGAAACACAATTCAAATATGAAGATTAAATTGCTCACACAAAGGGGTAGCAACATGAACTGGTACTGCTAGACATGATTCCTGAAATTCAAATTTTAATGATTGGTAACAATTCAATTTACATAGTCTATTAATCAATAAATATATGTATAATCGAACTCGCATATGGGTTGGTAAAATCGAATGGTTAACCTAGATGTGTGCGATGTCAAACACTAGGTTACTACAGAAATTACGAACATGTGAAGTCGCACAATTATCGGTCGACTCGAATAAATAGACGATAATTATGCGATGTCAGATTCACTGCAGGAATTATGAGTTACCTATGTCGCATAAAGGTTGGTATAACCAAATGGTTTACCCACGAATGTGCAACATTATAAGGGATATGAACTACAATAATTATGAATACGCGTCCTCACACCCTTGTGGCTTTAACCGACATAAAATGATGGTTTAGTGAGATCGTAATCATTAAACGAGGAGACTCAAATAACAACAGCAAACAAGGAAACAGAACAAACCTAAATCAAAATTTTTTTACCCACAACCTAATCGCATTCTAACACCCAAAACCTAATCGATAAACCATAATCCATAGAAACATCTTACTGGAAGTTAATAACACATTCACAATACACCACATACTATAGTAAATTTAGAAACAAAAGTAAAAAAATGATGGGTTGGCGAGGTCGCAATCATTAAACGGGAGGACTCTAACAAGAGAAAACAAGGAAACAGAACGAACCTAAACCAAAAACAATTTACCCACAACATAATCGACATTCTAACACCCAAAACCTAATCAATAAACCCTAATCCATAGAAACATCTTACTGGAAGCAAATAACACATTCACAATGCACCACATAAAAACCAAATGTAGAAATCATACCTTTGAGAGGATGTGCAAGAGGACTGTTGGAATTCGAGGGAAAGTTCAATGTTTAAAGGAATGCATGAGGCGGGATCCATACATATATATATAGCCGTTACAAACTTTGTGTAGTCCGCCAACAATGCAATGCAGCAAGCTATGTTTATAGGATCGATACAACAACGACGTTATTGCAACGTCAGAATTTTGACTGTGGGCCTAGGTTATTCTGCCCACTAGCATATCAAATGGGCCTTTGTCAAACACAGTGCGTAACTAACATCTCTTGTGGCTTGGTTTCTGCTAGATTAGACTAACTTTCTACGATGTCGGTCGTGGATATATTGGGCCACAACATTTCAGCCCACTGCCACATGAAATTGGCCCACGCCTGGCCAGAACGCAAATAAATCATGTTAAAATGGTAGATAGTTTAGTAAATGTTATTGTCATTGTCAACAAACTTCATAAACGTTAGGTTCGATCACAATCGATTTGAACACAACCGGTGAACTATTCTGTTTTAAAAATTAGGTCCCTCCGAGATGGTGGGAGATAAAAAATGCAAAATTGGATATAGCCAATAATTTGAATCTCATTGTCACAATCACTGTGAAGGTCACGGGGTATTCTTCCCTTGCTTTTATTAGTATTCCATTAATTCCTTGACTATGAGCGTTGTTAATTTGGAAGATAAATTACACCTCACCAAAATCGGACAAAATTACGCATTATAGGTAGCGTAGAATTTAGAAGATAAGAAAAATCCAACCATCAATTTCACTAAAGTTTTAATACTTGGCCAGTAATTAATAATATTGTATATGATTAATATTTTATATGCAAGGAATAATCAGAAGATTTGTGGAAGTCTCAATGGGAACATGCCTGTTTCATTATCACTATCGGGGATCATTAATTAGTTTGAATGGGGATAGAAAAGGTCCTGTGAACGAAGATTGGAATCCAATTTGGGCATGCCAGTTTACTTTTCAATTTATTAAAATATGTCCCTCCAACGAAGTGGGAGAAGTCCCAATGCAAAATTGGAGATACCCTTATCCAATGCACCAAGTCACGAGAATGATATTCCAATTTTGTCATGCCGGGTTAATGAAACGGGACCACAATCTCTCAAGAAAGTGCATGACAAAAATTTAGGAAACCAAAACTATGACCCCCAACTTCTTCGAATGCTCACTACACTTCTTCATTCTGCACCCAAGCAGAAAATATGCATATTGTCCAACAGAGATGCAAACTGGGTTAATCGTCCGTCATTTTTCTTAACATTGTGTTCCAACCCTTACTATCAGCGTTATGAGAAAGATAATTTCCAACAAATTGAATCAAATGGAATTTCATTTACCATGTTCTTCATGTCCATAATTTCTGAAAGGGTTCTACTACTTGGTCTACAATATATCGTAGATGATTACTCTTAAGTATATATACGAGGTTCATTTGGGAAGATCTGCTCGTAGTCTATCTGGGGATAAGAACACTTTCTCTAATACCTACGTCGTGTATAAGCTGAGGGTGACCAAGGTTATTTTTGGGAATATTGTAATTAGTTTGGGACTACCGGTGCATATATTCATTTTTTACTCAAGTCCCGACAAGAAATTGAGAGAAATCTAAATCCAAAATTGGAAATAACAATTTGTTATTCACACGTACATGAGTATTTTATTCATGTTTGGAATAAACAGGTCGTCGGAAAGACCTTCAATCTTAACAACAAGTTCTTTACAACAAATATCGAAAATTATACTTTGGCCCTTATAAGAAAAGTCGCATATGGTTCGCATATAACGATCCATTGACCGGTACTTAAATAACGTCAGTTGAAATAAAATTTTAGGCGGCAAATGAAATTTTCAGCCAAAATTTCAAACAATTTCCCCCCAAACCCAAACCCAAACCCAAACCCAAACCCAAACCCAAACCCAAACCCAAACCATTTATATCATATTCATCAACAAGACCACACATCATCTCATTTCTCTTCTTCCTACCCTAAATCCACACCTTCCTCTCCATTCACAACATATCAACTCCACTCAAGAACCCAATCTACACTCTTCTCCCAAACATCAACAAGTATCCTAGGATGGAGTATCTCCCGGTACAAATTAATTGACGTAGTTTTCCCTCCATTTAATGTTCATGTAGCACTTTTATAACATACCTTATACAATGATTGAATATTTTCATTAAGTATGGTGACTATATTACATGTTATATAGTGTATATTGATTGTGTTCATGATTTTAGGGCTGATGTTAGGGTTGATTTTGGAAAAAAAAACATATTTTAGTATGAACACAGATTGAATGTGTGACGCCGGTCAGTGCACCGACAAGTAAGAGATATGAACGAATGGTAACCGAGGTCACATTTGGCCGGAACTCACTGAAACACGTATGAATATCCAACGTCGCTTGTCATTCAGATACATCGACCTTAGTCATTTCATCATGCGATACCGCTTTCCTGCATTTGATGTTTGGATTTATGTCGTACACCCTCAAATTTATAATTTGTACATCCATTGTTACATGTGTTTTCTACTGTAATAGGAAAATGAGAGTTATTCATTGTTATACAATCAATATTTTAATATATTTATAATGTCAGTTTTTGTAAATACAATGTAATTGCTATTGATGAACGATTGTTGGGTTATAGAATATTAAATAATAAAATACTATTTGATAAACTATGTCCAACTGATTCATATGCGATTTCGAACAAATTCACAACTGAAACAACTCTTAAACGACGTTACAAGAAGTAAGGTCTTCTTACCGATATCGGCCAAATAAAATGACATTATATTATTTAACATTCAATGTTAGTGCGCGATGTCGCTTTAAATGCTCTGCTACATCGCTTTTCACATGACTGACATCGAGGTGAACGAGGTCGTACCTTTTACTAACCCAATGCACGCCTTCATTTGATGGGCAAGGTCGCTCCATGTGGAAGCCAAAGTCGGTTTCTGCGATGTCTCGGTATGATATACCCTGGTTGACCAATTACCGTTGACCGACGTCGGTCACAAAACCTACTGACATCAGTTGGAAATCGAGGTAAACGATTTTTTTTACCTCGGTTGTGAACCGAGGTAAAAAACATACCTTTTACTCCGGCTGTATTTACCTCGGTTCTTCTAGAACTGAAAATCAAAGTAAAAGGTCCTGTAGAACCGAGGTAAAAGGTTATGTTTCTTGTAGTGAATTAGAACTGAAACAGAATTGACCGAACTGAAACCATGAAACCCCCAGAGTGGGGTTTCAAAGTGGTTCCAATAAATTGGAATCGATCAGCAGTTTTGATTAGCTGGAACTGCCCAGTTCTGATTCCATGCAAAAGCTCATGTGACTGGGGAGCCCGTGCATCCCAGGATAAGCCACGTGTCACCTGTATATTGGGTCACGTGGCATACGGCAATTTTTTATTTTATTTTAAAAAAATTGTTTACCTGATTGGGAAGCGTGGCCCAATCAACTAATTTTTTATAAAAAAACTAAAAAATTAAAAATTGAAATTTTCAATTTTAAAAATTGAAATTTTTTTAGAAAAAAACTTATTTTTATTTTAAAAAATAAACTAAAATTTTAGTTCTTTTTAAAATTCAAAATTACATTATTTTTAAAAAATGTATTTTCTTTAAATTCTTGTTCATTAAATAATTTTTAAAATTTAAAATTTATTTCAAATATGAAATTTTAAAATAAGAAATCCAATTCAAAAATTACAAGTGTATTATTAAATTTCATATTTTAATTTATTTTGGTAGGTGAATTTATTTAACATAAATATTGAAGGTAAAATTAATGAGTATGGTTGAGAAAATTAAATGGGGTCTATGAAGTGGTTTCAACCATTGTGGAGAGAAAAATGAAGTGGTTCTTTGTAGTTTTAGTGGATGGGGTGGAAGAGAGAGAGAGAGTGAATATTTAATAAACTTGACCCACGAGAGTGGTTTCAGAGTGATTTCGTGGTCTGGGTCAAGAAAAGTACATTGAGAGGGTTCTTAAGCAGTTCAACATAGACAAAGATAAATCGGTAATTATTCCTCTTGTTTCCCATTTTAAGCTTAGTGTTTTAGAATGTCCATCCGTGAATGATGAAAAGTTCAGTATGAAGAGTGTTCGTACACGTCAGCAATTGGTAGTTGATATATGCCAAGTTTGTACAAGATCGGATATTGCTCATGCATTGGGTGTTGTAAGTCTTTATCTCTCAAATCCGAGAAGAAAACATTGGGAAGAAATGAAGTGGAATCTAAGGTATCATTGGGAACATCGAATCTTCAGCTAAAGTTGGAATATGAGAAGTCTTTGGCAGGTTATACAAATTCAAATTTTGTCAAAAGCTTGGATGATCCAAAATCTACTTTTGGGTATATGGTTTCATTTCCTGGGGGAGATATGGCTTGGCAATCTAAATTGCAAAAGCGTGGTGCTATTTCTACTACCGAAGTTCATCTTATATTTTTTGTGGAAGCATAAAATGAAATGTTATGGCTAAGGAACTTCACAAGGGAACTTGGAGTTATACAAGCAGGGTATTGTGAAGAATTTTTCTTCCAACTCGAAGTCTAAGCATATAGATATTCGCTATCATTGGATTCATGACGGGTTAGATTCTAACTTGTTGGAACTTGAGAAAATTCACACAGGAAATAATGGTTCATATATGTTGACAAAAGTATTTCGAGGGGGAAAGTTTGAGTTTTGGTGTGGTTTCGCAGGATTGACCTTACCTTCCAACTAGTCAGTCGGGGGAGTTTGTTGGGTTTGACCTTCTAATTGTATATGATTTGAGTATTGATCCGAATGTGTTATTGGGCCTGTTACCTTTGACCCAGTTTATACTTGACCTAGTAGTATTTAAGGTTCCCCTAGAAGAAATAAAAGTAGAGAAAGTAACAAAGAGAATGGAGAGAAAAAAGTGAAATTCATATAGGGTTGAAAACCTTCGGACCAACTGCGGTATTCTGGTTCTTTCTCGAGATTCAACTCTTGGATTGCTCTGATTTTTGGATATGTTGTTTATGAGCCTTAGTCCACCCTCCAAACAGTGGAGATATGATGAAAAGCTTTCCAGGTTGGTGTTCAGTGGACAAACCTGTAACAATAGATGGTGTTTCAGTTTGTTTTCTACCTAGATATGATCTCTCTTGTGCTTATTATCTACCAAGATTGGTGTTATATCTTAATAAAATCTTGTATGCCTCTAGTTGGTTTCAGGGAGAACCTGTTTGCTCATTATTATTAGTGGAAGAGTTTAATAGTGGCTTTTACTCCTTGGTTTGAGGAGGTTTTCCACTGTTAACTTGTACAGTGCTCCTCTTGCTTTTTATTTTACTTGTTAGTTATACATGGTCATCTTACACCAAATATATAGGAGAGATTTGATTGGGCCATTTTCCCCTATGGCCGTGTTTCTCCCAACAAAGTTGGTACTCCCTTGATCATCCTCAACAAGTACTCTCAAGGTTATACAGATTCTTTACATGGAGGCAGAACCACCATGGACGTAGATGACACAGCTGCATTTCATGGATCAGTGATGTAAAGAGATGAAAATCGTATTGTAGCACAAGTACAGGGAGGCAAATGAAAGTGCCCATAAATTGGCAAAGCACAACAACAGCATGGTGAATGGACAAGGGACATCCTTGCTGCAATCTCTCTTTTATCGGTTTGAAAATGTGGATATCTGGCCCAGGTGATGACTAACGAATCGGTGGAGGTCATCCATCTGGAAACATATCTTGTTCTATCAAACTAAAGACCTTGATTTTGGAGGCAAAAGTTTTGCTTCAGAGGCTTGGAGTAATCCAAACTATACGTTCACTCCCCTCCGTTGATCAACCTGATTAGATGATCATAAATAAAATTGAGTGGATTTGGCTTGGAGTGAGGATTTGGCTTGGAGTGAAAGAAGTTCGTAAGTACTGCCATTTCCTACTCCGGCAAAGATGTCCATGCTATTATTTGATCGCCGCCTCTTGTGGTGGTCAAGACCACCCCGGTGTAAGGCCGGAGACCGGCAGTCCCGACTGAAATTGGTTGACCCCAATCAAAGTCCACCTCATACATCAGATATCTACTGGAACTGGAACATGGCCAACCACACAGCTCCGATTTCCGCATTTCCTCCAGTCTTTTGGGTGTCAAGTTATGACAAAACATAATCTTCGTGGTTTATTTTCCTGATTGCATAGGTTATAACATCACCATTACGAGTGAACCTAGCAGGAGCAACAAATGATAGGTTGCCAAAAGCAAAATCATCCTGATCAGCCAGCCTGCTCATTCTTGTTCTCAAGTTGACCGCATGTAAGACCCCTGCAGGCAGGTAAAAACGGTGTTACAAATTAATTGATGCCCCAAATTAGTACTTCCTCCATCCCATCTTATATTGCCCATTTGCTTTTTATCATATGTGATGTTGAATTCGTCGTAACAAATAATTTCTAAATATTAATTTTTTATCTGCTATTATTATATGTAGATGAACATATTAACTATTAACCATGTTTCTTGAACAACCTGATAATAATTGATGTGCAATTTAAGTTGGGATGGAGGGAGTACTCGGAAAAACGGTGTTACAAATGAAAGGGTACCTGTTGGTTGAACCTTTTCTAGCACCCTGAACATTAATGATTTGCTTCCATAGAAAAGCGGTAACGGCTTCCACCCGAGTTGGAGACACGATTGACGATAAGGCAGAGCTAGTAGCCAGTTCTTTGAGTTGTGCTATCTTTTCCTTGCTGAACACAAACCGCTTGGTCACCATCTTACTCTTTACACCTCGCTCTTTAGTTGCAGCAAAAGCACTACCAAAAGTAGCAAGAAGATCAGGTAAATTAGGCGGAGCAGGGAAAATCTGCGTCCCTATATCGAAGTTGATCACCGGTGGCTTCATCACCCGTTCTTCTTCACCGCGGTTTGCAGCCGCCTATGAATTCACGAAGGTTAGCAAGTGAAAAACTGGTTTTACCGTTTTATGCGTTACTTAGCCTATGTTCCAACGTAGTCTAACTTAACCAAATATGTAAAGTAAATAATGCACGAGACACACAACTTGGTTACGCAGTTCGGTGAAATCCACTTGCATCTGCGGGGCCTAACCATATTCAGAAAAAATTCACCAATCAGAGATATAATACAAAGTACATTATACAACTATACTTATCTTCTAATTACAACGTGTGGATTTTGCAAGCTCCCCTTGCTACAGATCCGCCTTGATCAGAGTCCCCTGAGCTTGAAACTCGTCGGCGCTGGATCTCCTTCTCCCAAGGAATTAAGACATACGTTCTGAACTTTAAACAACAGGTCACGTACGTTGGAACATATAAAATTCCGGCTCTCTCAAATCTCTCGAAAGATTAAAAAAAATATGATGTGCGGATTTTCTCAATTTAATTCATGTACTTGCAGCCGTATAATGTCCTCTATTTATAGTCCATTGGCAGATCGGAATTGATCCATAATTATCACCATAATATTCCTATTCCTTACCTGCTTTTGAATCATATCCAAATCCCATAAGTAAAGGAATTTTCGTTATCTCAACTATCTCATAATATTCCACAAATCCAATTCCGTAAATATTGAGATTTTCCATAATTCCATTATGCTTCTACACGGCTGTATTAAATATTGCGTAATCTCCATGTTTCAAAAAATCAAATCCATTTACAATATTCTAGTCGCAATTCTGAAATCTCAAGTATGTTCCAACATAAAAATTCTGAAGTCTTGTGCGTGTACACTTCTTTCTCCATTTCAAATTCTGATTTTAATCAATTCCCTTGGAGATAGAAATTAGAATATATCGTCCATATCTTTTTCCATAGCCGAATATTTCAATTCCATAAATCTAATCCA
>JAULKM010052372.1:0-28775 GCA_032355605.1 Rubia tinctorum
GGATAATGACTCATTGGATAATGGGTTAATTGGGTTTGGATAATGGGTTTATCCAATTAACCCATTTGACGGGCCTAGGGATGATCATCAGGGATTTTTTGCAGATTCCAAGGTTATGGAAGTTCTGATGAATATTCCAATGAATCGTAAAGGCAATCACACCTAGGATCTTCAAGAACACATCGCCACGGCAAATGTCATAAATCCCGAAGGAGAACAAGGGCCAGTTATAGTTCAGGTTCAAGTTCAGATTCTGCTCGAGACATCAAGGGATTGAAGTATGATATCTCTCGATTTGATGATCAACACAATCCGGTGAAGTATCTTAATTGGGAGCGACAAATTTAGAATCAGTTTGACCTCAACAACTATCGGTAGAAATAAAAAATTAAAGTGGCACAATATTCCTTCACTCACTATGTGGATGAATGGTGGAAAAATGTAAAAGAAAAGAGATAATTTTCCGGGAAGAAAACTATCTTCATTTGGGGGAGATTAAAGACCGAGCTCGCTATTATCATGTTCCACCTACTTATCTGATGGAGCAACATTCTTATCTGGGCAATATGAAGTGAGGAAATTGCACAGTTGATGAATACTGGAAAGATCTCGAGTTTATCATGAGAAGGTTAGGAATGAAAGAAGACAACACATTCATCAAAAATCGATTCATTGAAGGACTGCGTGAGAATCTTCAAATTCCAGTCAAACTTCAACATCACATATCTATGGACTATTATTTTATGAAAGCAATGTTGGTTGAGAGCACTATGCGGCCAAAGAAGAAACAATTTGGATTTCCCAATGAGAGTTCGAGGGTCAATTCAATCCTACTCCAATCCTACTTAGAGATATGGCATTGAATGCTCTGATTGATCAACTTCATGATGAAGAACTCAAGACTAACTCGGCTAGGGCTTGGATTAATTATTCAAGCTTGTCGATTAACTGAAAAACATCATGAAGAACACTATAATCTTTTTTCCCACCAGGTTTTTAACGAAGTAGTGTGATCCTTGTAAACTATTGTAACATTATTTTATTTTAGTCCAATAGCTCAGCCATTTGGGATTCTGAAGAGCTATTATTTTTTACCCAGCCCATTAGGGTTTCGAAAATATGGAGTTTTATTCTGATTAGAATTAGATTTGGGAAGATAAGATAAGGTAATATTATTCAAGTTTACTTCTTGAAGAATTCAGCTATATTACCATTTATTTTAGGAATTCTAGTTAGATATGTTTTTAGCTTCTTAAAACTGTTATAAGTCGATTCTGTTTCCAATTTTAATTAAGGTTTATGGCCTAAATCCACCCTATAAAAAGAGAGGGTTGGCCGAGACATTAATCACCATTTTATCAATCAAATATTCAAAAAAAATGAGTTATACTCATTGCTTGCGAGCGTTTTCATTGTTGCTTAATCCTGCAGGTTAATTAAGTATCAATACCTTTGATTTTTGAACTAATCAAGCGGGCTAGTTAGGATCATAAATCTCGAGAATTGAGCTATCGCAAGGGCTAGTTGATTAATTTTCGTGTGGCTATACTAGGGTTTGTGAAATCTCTCGTTTAGTCAAAGATCTAAAATTCCGCAATTCAAAGTCTTCGCAAGGAAATTTACATAATTCTTCTCTATATTTATAGTCCTTCCATGGTGTGATCCTGATCCGACTATCATACCCTCATATTTGGATCGTGTTCCCCTCTGTGTGTAACACGTCTGGATATGGGCATCGTGGTCTTTTTGGGCTGGTAGTGTTTTCTGCTATATCCGTGGCATACCAGTTAGTGGCGTTTTTGTGTCTTAGTTTTCGTGGGATGAACGAACTGACTTACTTATAGTTGTTGACAAAGCGAGCGCTATGCGTTTCTTTCCTTGTTATTTCATTGTACTTTATTAGCTAGGTTGGACTTGTTGGGTCTTCTATACAGTCTGGCTTGTGGCTCTAATGGTTGTACCGAATTGAGCGGGTCATACATACCATAAGCCACCCAGCCACAGAGTCATGGGAATGAAGCATAAATGAACTCTGAGACGGATGTGCGTGATGTGTTATTTGAGACGATGTGGAGAAAAAGACAATATTAGTGCATGGTGCTTTAGTTTGGGTTCTTGAAATTTAATTTTTTTTACTATATTTTTGGTTGATGTATCTTAACCTTTAGTTTACTGATTAGAATAATTAGTTTAAGTATATTGTTGGTTGTGAACTTAAACTAGTGTTGGGTGGTACTTAGGTTCATGCTTTTAGAAGATTTGATGAGTAATTTAAAGTACAAGTTTTACTATTTGCATAATTTCTATCAAATAATGTCGTAAGTTTCAAAGATGGCTAGAGTACAAATAAATGTTTTTTTAGTGCAAGATTTTAATTACTTTATTATTACAATCTAAAACTGTAGCTCACAACTCTAGATCATTTGTTGCTTTGATGTCTTTGTACCAAACTCCTTTGCTTTTTATTTTCTTTCATTCCTTCCATGCTTCAATTCTCTTACTTCATCCTTTTGTGTTTGTGGGATATGGATCATGTTATTATTGGTGGTTTAGTGAGAGAGGATTCTATTGCACTAGTGCTTGAAGTTCCAGTTGCCTTTGAAGTTTTTGAAGAAAGAATTTCCTTAATCTTTTCATAATCTTTAAACCATGTTCAATAATTTTCCGGGTTTCCATCTCGACTTCACATTTTATTACCAGATTGTAATAGTTTCGTGTCATTTGGTATCCCGTGGAACTTTCTTTTTTATCATAATTGGTTCTTGACTTTCTTGTGTTACTTTCAATTTGTCTCATACTTGTACTTTAGTCAACTTTGTCCATTGCTTAAAAATGTACTATGATGACATTCACTGATAAAATTGATGTGCAATATGCAGATACAATGAAAACAAATCATGCCTTGCATACAGAGATAGATAGATAGTAACTAACATATTTTTAGCATCAGTGTAAAACATGCAAATAACAAGCTTATAATATAAACATTTTAGCTAATTACTTTTACATAGGGAGTATTTATTTTAATGTCAGTTCTTGGTGTTATACTATCAAAATCAGAAAACATTTCCAAAATATTAGATAATAAACCACACGTACTCCCTCTGTTTTCGTATGTTTGGAATCATAGGTTTAAGTGGGGGTTTTTTTCGGCAAGTTGAAATATGTTGGGAGAATTTAGTAGAGAGAGTAAATTTTTTAATGAGTGATTAATAATCATTCACTTTTTGTAATAAAAGGAAAGGTAACAATTTTAGAATAACATATCAAAATGAAAAATGTGTCAAATCTAAGAATTCAAGTGGAGTATGAAAAAATAATCTTAATATATTAATTTAATAAGTTAATATACTGTGTATATATCTATTTCAAAATGAAATACACAAACAAACTGCACATAAAACACATGAACTAATGAGATATACCCATCTAAATTACAAATAAGCATATAAACTAAATAAGTCCAAATCAATTGAACTTAAACAGAATCACCTTTTTGATTGTTTTTTGCCATTGCAGGATCTAGGTCTATAAATATTGTTATTGGTTCTTTATCTCCCATCGATTTTCTGAAAATATTGAGAAGTCATTCGAAAGTTGATTCTTTCTCATCGGCAATGAAAACACATCCAAACATCACTATGATACCATTGTAGTCAATTCCTATTATTGGAGCGCAAATCAAATTGTATTTGTTTATCTGTATGTTGTGTCAAAAATAATGAGATCTCTAGAGTGCATAGTCCCCCTTCATCATTGAATCAATCCAAAATATATGGTTAGTCTACCATCATGATCAACCTTCACTCCAAAGAAGAAATCTTCCTCTTTTGTATTTGTTTGTGACAGCCTCTCAATTACTTGTTGAGCATCACCTCCTTGGATTTCTTTCATACGTAGTTCATTTGGTCTTTAATAGTATAGCCTAAACTATGTATACACCCAGCTTCGAAAGCCATATATTTGAATCCATGGTCAGGTTACAATCCTGCTTCTTCCATTCCGCCTTTGCTTTCTTCTCTGTAATTTTCTTTTCACTTCTTTGCAAATATTGTCACTTAACTCTTGTGAATTCATGATTGTGAGTGGTCAATTGATGATGCATTTCATAAGCACCTTTAATGAGTTTTATATGAATTCTAGCTTTGCATCATGTTCTCCTAACAAGATTGTTCCTTGCTTTTCTTTTGATTTTTTTTTATTGTTGATGAATGTACACTAAATCCTAATGCATTTGTCTATTTTTTAGTTTAAAAAATCATAAAATTTCAATAATATTTTTTCTTTTAAACATGTGAATTAATTTGTGACATCCACTTGAGATAAGTCGCTCAAATTGTAGTCAAATACTTCCTGCAAATATTTATATACATAACTTCGTGTGTTTATGAAGTTTTATAGTGTTTGTAAGGGTTTAGTTCAGACATTCCAACAAAATATTTCAAGTAATGAAACAATTAATATCATTCATATAATCTATTTGTAATCTCTTTTATGAGCAGAATAAAAATGAGTATTTTATATTCTGAGCATTAAATTATAATCTCTCGTGTTCGAAGAATATTTGAGAGACTAAATAAAGTTTTTAAGCTAACCACCCTATTTCATCCTCATATTTATGCAATTAAAATAAAATACTCTTTCTCATCAAATTCTTTGTATTTAAAGTATTTAAGAAATTAATCATACTTTAAAGTGTATTATTGTTACTTTTGTTGACCATAAACATGTATTCTTTGTATGCTCTTGGGAGTTGGGAGACAAGAAAACATGTATTTATAATAATTCAAAAAGGAGTAAAATATATATCTAGGAAAACTCACGAAATTAAAGGTCACTATTATTTTGATATTCTCGATTTAAATACAAGTTTCGGGACAAATGTGTTGGTTTTCGGCGTGAGAATATGGGTCAATGTGGTTGTGGTTTTGCGGACTTCACTTAATGTAGAGATTATGCGTGATTTGCCTCTTTTTTAATAAGCATATTTTTTGAAAAAAAAACATTTACTAAGTAGGTTGTGAGGAAGCAGGGATGGAGTTAGAAATGTTTATTTGGTGGGTTACAATATGATTTGGTGACTCTATCTATGAGGATATAATGTTAGAATTTTAAGGAATTTTAGAATTTAGAGAAATATAATGGGTCTAATTTTTTTTAAATAGGGCACTAACCAAAAATCATATATTGATTAATAAAAAAATTATGTTTTTAGGGAAAAAGGTAGGGCAATTACCCTATCTTACACAATGTTGAATCTGCCTCAATGTGGAAGTCAAGCTATAAATGTTACTAGTGTTGTCTCACAAAAAAATCACTGGCGTTAATTGATTTAAAATTGAATATTCGTAATAAAAAATTGGAGGGAATTTGAGATTAGATTATGTAAACTATAAGTATTATTTTTATTTAGGGACGTGGAATTAGTTTTTAGAACAAGATTCCGAAAATCTTGAACTCAATTCCCTTTATTTTATTTTATTTTTAGATCCACTGCAATATTTATTTCGTTCCGATGCTCCCCAACAAACTAAACGACCCTGGGATTTGTGTCTTATTATAAGTTAGCTTAAATGTTAATTTCCAATTGTTGTTGGAAGTATTCACCCACTCCAAATAAAGTAAAATGAGTGGTTCAAGTATACGGAAAACTACGTTTAAAAAAAATGTACACGGAAAACTTCGAGTCCAAACTTTCCTGATTCCAATTCATAGCTTCAATTTCTTATTTAGTGCATATATACCTCTCGATTTTTAAAAGTGCATATTTACCTCCAATTCCCTATTTGTGAACATATACATCTCGGTTTTTCAAATGTCGATCTTTGGCAATAGGGGTATATGAGTATTTTTTTTTAAAAAACTATGAGAGTTATATGTGCATTTTTGAAAAACTACGAAATGTATATGTGCACTTTTAAAAAAATTAGAAGGTATATATGCACTAAACAAAAAAACTTGGGATATAAATGCATTTTATCCTCTCTTTTTTAATTGAATGGAAGATGAAACAGTTACTCCCCTTCCTTCTAAGTTCTAACCCTTCCACCTTATTATTTTGATTAATTTTTAGATTAGTTGAAAATTGAAACATGAAGAAAATTGTATGGAGAGACGAAAATATTAATGAGTAGATGAGAGCAATTCTGTAAAATATAATTGCGTGATTATATTCATCATATAAGGCTCCTATATATAGGGCAAATATAATGACCAAAGACCAACGGGAAAAGGTAACTAACTAATCACATATGAAAAGGGATTCTATTCTAACCATATTTACCTAAACTAATGGGAAAATAATATTACAGAATCTAATCAGAATTTTTACAAAATATCCTTAACGCTTCTCCTTAAGTTGGAGGGTGTAAGTCCAAAACGCCCAACTTGCGAAGTAGTAACTGAAACTATGGGTGTTCAAATTGTCCGACCCGACACGTTTTGACCCGGTCCATATGAGTTGGGTCGAGTCAATGTCCCATTTAGGTTGAATGGGTCGGGTCGAATTTGATCCAAATCGACCTGTTTTGACCCATTTGCAATTTTACCCCATTTTTGAATACCCCAAATCGACCCATTTTTACCCACAATTAATTTAATTCATAAACAAGTTTAACATTTTTAAATTTTTTATAAAACTAAAAATAATTTTGCAAAACTACTACTCCGTATTAATTATAAATAATAGATTTATTAATATATGAAATATATATTCATAATTGTATAAATAAATTTTAGTAAAATTATATTTGTAAAAGAAATATTAAAATTATTCTAACTAATTAAAATGAAAATAATTGTATTTTTCTTTATTAAGTGAATAATATATAATTAAATATAATATAATATTCTTATTTTAAATTATATAAAAACAAATCATAATTTTATTTATTATTTAAATACTATTACATTTAACAATTATTTATTTTATTTTAAAATTACTAATTTTTATATAATTTTGGTCGATTTGGGTCGACCAATGACCCAGTCTGACCGACCCGACCCAACCCTAAACTATAGGAATTTTGACCCGACCCAACCCATTTGCCCCAAAATTTTGGGTCAATTTGGGCAGAGACAGCTAACTCACCCCCGACCCATGAACAACCCTAGTTAATATGTTTACTTGCGTATAATAACGGTAATAAAAGGTTGATATTAAGAAACTACTTGTTTCGATGAATTGAACAATATCATATACAATAATAGTGTATATGACCGCCTCATTCAAATATGCGGTCATACTTTAATAGAGAATAGTGTCAAAAAACTAAGAGTGCAAGTTCAGTTGGGATGGAGAGAGTAGTTTATAAGTTAGGATATGTAATAAGATGTGTTTAAATGTGAAAATATTAGAAAAAAAATACAATACTCCTTCTGTTCCATTCTAACCTGCACAATAACTTTGAGAAGTTGACTCTGAAAATATTTAAAAGTTAAAGTATACAGAGAAAGACTCTTATGTGACTGTTTCACCATAACTTATAATGAGAAAAGGGATTAAGCAAAATTTTAAAAATTGTAATTGTACTTAAACTATCTGTCTCACAATAGATTTGGGTAAGACAGCATCATCCAAGTGTTTAGGATGAAAATTTTATAGGGTATCCATCTATGTTTTATAAATTTCAATTTCACACATGTGATCTATAAAAGATCATTTACAATAATGATTTATACTATAAATTACAAATCAAAAGCCTTTTTAGGAGCATGAATAGTCAATTACATCATATAATGGTCATCTACCGTGGAATCGTCCCTCAAGTTCAACCTAAACCCACCAAACTAACTCCATTGGTTAAAGTCAGTGCCCAACCCAAACCAGTCATGATATGAAGTATCGGTCTTAGAATTTCTTGAGAGATAAGCCAACCACACAAATTTTTAATCATGGTGCACTTTCCTTATAAACAAAAGACTCCCTAAAATCGAGACAATTAAAACACTTCTACTAAAAATTTGGTTGCTCTCCATTTAACCCATTAACTCCTTTAACTAACCTATGAGAGTTAATCGAAACACTTTTAAAATCAAACTATTTTTTTCATAAGTAAAAATACTTACTTATCTGTACATGAACTGTTTATAATCCAAAATCGTTGGATGTCGAGTAAACAGTCTGAAGGCATGTTTGACCTAATGATTGATCTCACAAATCTAAAACATCCAAATAGGTTGAGATATACTAATTAAGTTGTAAACCTCATACTAGTAACCCGGAAGTCCGTTGGTTAAACTATTTTAACTAGTAAGCCTCATACCAAGTATTTTTTGGCTAAACCGCCTTCGGACAGCAGATCAAAATTCAACCAGATTTTTTTCAAATAAAGTCACCAAAAGAATCAAGATTTACATGGACAATCACATCTAATACTTCAGGAAAAAAACTCATTTTAAACCATGGAGTAGGTAAACACTTAAAAAAAGAGAAAACTAAATGAAGTTCTAATGATTAAAAAACAGAATTAAAAGCCTCCAACCCTGAAAACATGAAAAAAAAGTTAGAAAAAAATAGTAGTACCCCTCTATTCACCGTGACCTAACCAAAAAAACAGTCGGTAATCTGTAATGTCACCGGAAGACTTATGGCAATCAGATCAAAGTAAACCTTTGGTGCTTTGTTTGCCTCTATCATCGAAGGTATAATGGTAGAAACGATGTTACCGCATCATCAAAAAACTAGAAATACTCACTGCCATTGATTGATGCCACTACAAAGAAGGGTTTTCTACAAACAATGATATGGGACCTACAAATCACAATCTGGAACCTGCAAACTCAGCGAACTCAGTGAACCTATAACTCAATTATCCACGGTCTTAGACTTGTGAACCACCGTGACTCAATCGCAACTTGAGACCAGCGGTCAGAGTTTTGCTGTGTGTATCTGTAGTCCAAGACCCATGCTCCGTCGCATGACCTGCAAATCTCAATGACCCACTTCCTAGATCTATATGTCGAGACTCGTCTTTGTTCAACTGTGACTCGCCTTCTTTTCGCGTAGACTCGGGACTTACTCCGTCCAGCCATAACTCACTAGTCACCTTCCTCCCGCACACGTAGATATGTCTCTGAGGAGGTTGGGTAAGGAGTAGTGATGTTAGAGAGGGTGGGCCTGTGGTGGGGAGATCACTAGAGGTGGTGGTGTGTGGCCGAAACCTCCCCAAAAGAAACTGATGTAAGGTTTAGGATATTTAGAGTGCTAAAGAGAGAAATTTTGGGCAAAATGATGGAACAGATTTTACCACCTTAGTTAGTAAGTACTACCTTCTAATAGGGGTGTTTAAAAATATTTGGTCCGTAATATCGACCTGTCCATTTGTTGGCTCTGATTAAAATAATCGGGTACTTTTCTAATTTTAAGGCTAGGTAAGCCACACAAAAATTTGGCATTTTAACGGGCCCGTATTCGGGCAGCAAAAATACTATTTTCAGGTACCTGGATACTTGGTAAATTTTAAATATATTTAGTTAATTTTATTTTTCTTCATATCTACTCCCAATTTCCAATTGTCCACACCTATATAATATTAAAGTGCAAATGTACACAATATTCAAGTGCTAAATTTTCAATCATTCCCTTTCAACTCGAAGGCCCTTCCCATTCAATCTCAAATTTTTAATTGTGCCCATGACCACAACCCTATTCCAGTAATTAGACGTGGCTGTCCTCGACACTGAATATTTCTTCATAGTATTAGCACTCATAGGCTTCAAAACAACCCTTTTGTTGTTGACGTCGAAGACATAAGTGTTGCACTATCACATGACTGACCCTCTAGCACCGATTTTACTTTTTGCACTTAGGTCCCTCCAAGAAATTTGGAATTTTCGAATCACGAAATTGGCGACACCAAAATTCAATTGAATAATATACGATTGCGAATTTACGATTTGGGCATGTATTGGTGAACGGAAGTGCCTCGAAAGTCAACAATGATTACTTGTACACATTTTTGGAAAATTACACTGTGGCCAAAAATTGTGTTTCCCCGATATCTATTACTTCAAAATACATTATTTTTGTTATTCTTACCTATATATAAAAATATTAAATAATATTAAATAATACCTGAAAAGAATCTGATCCGAAAAGAACCCGATTCAATCCAACCCAACCCGATCTAACGCGAGAAAAAAAATTACACGACAATAACCCGACACGACAATAAATCGATCCGACCCGAAGAAAACAACAGACCCGTTTTAAATTGATCCGACAGCAACCCGACCCGACCGAACCCGACACGAGAAAAAATATCCAACACGTATCAACCCGACACAACAGTAACAGTAACCCGACACGACTCGAAAACTAAAAATTGACACGTTTTTTACCCGACCTATTTTAACCCGAACCGTTTCGAACCCGGCACGATTACCCGAATTAACACCACTAATAACAATTTCAGGTGCTCAAATAAAAAAAATCAACTTGATCCGAATCGAACCAATCCATTTGGATCTAATCAAATCGCGTTGAAAATGGTTTGCGGACTTTAGTCCGGGTTTAGCCTGGTTTTACACATCCAAATTGGTTAATTTGTTTTTAATAATTTTTTAAAATAAAATATAATTTGAATTTATATGGGTTTTTCATGTGGTTCATTTCAACCTGATCCGAGTTATAATTACATAAATAAAATTTGGCTTGTTAATTTCCTCCTGACCATGAATTAAAATGCTCACCTTATATTTAACTTTAAAAAATGAAATTGTTTCGTGATTGGGATTTTAGTGAAACCAACCCTTCATATTAATGATTGAACTGACAAACGTTATAATTTTCCTAAACCAATACTTGACAGGGCAGTAGAGCATGATTAGCCATTAACGATTTCGTTACATGGCGTTTCTAAGTTTCAAATTCGGAACCATCGGCATGTATATGTTTGAAACTGGTGTTAGGTAGGATGTCCAATCATTGGACGGATACGGGAGGCCAATGCACGACGATTGGAGTACAACCACCGTGTAATAGAATGTAACTAACAATAGTTATTAATAAACCACCATCGAATTACATGAAACACGACAGTTGCTTTTTTAACCATCGTCTGAGTTGACCAATTTTTATTTCGGAACAAACATCAGACGCGGGTCGCAATATCGAAAGTTCAACACTAGTGTAGGAAGGAGCCATTGAAAATGGTTATATCGGACCATTAAAGGCTGTTACGATATCAAAATTATCATTTATTATAGCTTTCTAAATTTATTAATAGATTAGGATTTTAGGAGGATAACACTATCCTCTTTTTCCCACTTGGTTTTTTAATGAGGTAGCGTGATCATTTTAGTTTATTTTTATGAATAAAGCCCATAAACCCGGCCATCTTGCCTTAGAAGAGTTTTGGCTATATTTTAATTATGGTTTAGAATATTTAGTTACGATTATATTAGATTTGTTAAGTTTTATGTTTGGCATATTCATTCAATAATTCATCCAATATTTGGATTGATTTACTTGGATGAATATGATCATCATTTAGATTTTAATTATGTATTGTAGTTAGATATGATTTTAGCTTCTTAAAATTATCATAAGTCATTTCAGTTTCTGACAAGAGTTACCAAATCCTTTTCTAGTTTGTATTCTTAAAGGCCACAGTTATGTACTATAAATAGGGGTATGATTTTCAACACTTTAATTACTTTACACATTTTTATGAATCAAATATTCAGAATTTTCGAGTTCATGCTCAATTGCTTGTGAGCGTTTTCATTATTTCTTAATCCCGTGGGTTAATTAAATATCAATACCTCTTATTTGTGAAATAATCATGCGGGCAATTACGAGGGCGTTAGTAAGCAGATTTTTGAAATTGAGAGCAATTACGAGGGCTTGTTGTCATCAATTTCATACGGCCATATTAGGGTTTACGAATTCCATAATTCGGTCAAAGATTTAAATTCCGCAATCCAGAGTTTTCGCAAGGAGATTCATATCAGTTGGTATCAGAGCTCGGTGAAAGTACCTCGTGATCGTAAAATCAGGCATTGTCGAGCTTACCATCATATCAGTCGGCATCAGTTAGTATCGTAGGGTGATATTAGTTAGTACCTTCATATCCGTATTTTATTTTCGAAAAATGAAAAAAATTAGAAAAAATAAAAATCAGAAATCAGACCAGCACCGGGCATCTTTCCGCCGCCGCTCATGTTCAGTTTCGACGACCGCTGACGTCCGTCATTGCTCCAATCTGCTTCAGTTATTTGACTCCGAACAACCCAAATCGGCAATTTTAAAGCTACCTGCTCAGCTCCGATCGCCGCCTTATCTGTCTCAGCTTCTTGTCACCGAACCTTGTTATTTTCCAGCGCCGAGCTTGTCTTCTATAATCTTGGTTCTCAAAAGCCGAGATTCCATCGCCGATTCCATGATCTTTTAACGCCGCAACAAATTCGGTGAAACTCCAGTGAAGAGAAGCAAACTAGTTCAGCGCAGAAGGCAATTACAGTGAAGGAAACTTTGGCGCCTGGCATCACGCGAATGCTCACAAGAAGAAGCGTGAGATTCACGCCCGCGTCCTTTTGAAGGCACGTGTGCCACAAGCGTACTGCAGTTGGTCCTTCTCTTTTCTGCCGCGTGAAGACATCATCTCTCTAAGTAATCATCTCGTGAGACACTAATTTATCTTGGATTATTGAAGTTATCGCGAGATATCTCATTTTCTCGCCGGTTGCTTATCATCTCACTAGTTAAGAGCCACATCAGCATCTCAGTCACCATTTATTAGCAGGACTTCGTAGGGATGGTTTGCGACGTTTATCTCCATTTATTTTTGAAGGTAGTTCATGTTTCGTGGTCAAAATTTTTTCGACCACGGAGGGAATGATACAATATCAAAAATACAATTTATTATAGTTTTCTAAGTTTATTATTAGATTAGGGTTTGAGGAGGATAACCCTATATTCTTTTTTTCACTGAGTTTTTTTAATAAGACAATGTGATCATTTTAGTTTATTTTTTGAATAAAGCCTATAAACTCGGCCATGTTAGCTTAGAAGAGTTTTTGCTATATTTTAATTAGGATTAAGAATATCTAGTTCTGATTAGATTAGATTTGACAAGTTTAGATATGGTAGATTTATTCGAGAATTCATCCAATATTAGGATTGATTTACTTGGATGAATATGGTCATCATTTATATTTAAATTAGGTATTGTAGTTAGATATGGTTTTAACTTCATAAAACTGCCATAAGCCATTTTAGTTTCCGACAGGAGTTACCAAATCCTTGTCTAATTTGTATTCCTGAAGGCCACACCTATGTACTATAAATAGGGGAATGATTTTCAACATTTTAATTGCCTTACACTTTTTTATCAATCAAATATTCAGAATTTTTGAGTTCATACTCAGTTGCTTGCGAGCGTTTTTATTGTTGCTTAATCCCGCGAGTTAATTAAGTATCCATACCCCTTATTTGTGAACTAATCCTGCGGGCTAGTTAGTGAGCAAAATTTCAAAATTGAGAGCAATCTCGAGGGCTGGTTGTCATCAATATCGTGTAACCATATTAGGGTTTGCAAATTCCTTAATTCGGTCAAAGATTTAAATTCCGCAATCCAGAGTTTTCGCAAGGAGATTAATATCAAAGACACTTTCACAGTGCCTTCTCTGGTCCCGCCTTCCCTTGGCCACCAACAAAATCGGTTCCAAGAACCGCCTTTAAAAGGCTCTAAAACCGCCTTTAGTGATTTTCAAGCTTGGAAACTTGCATCCTTCCCTCAGACCATGAGTGTAGTTTTTGAACTCTGTAGCTCATGTATTTTCGAACTTGGAATGCAAAGAGGTGTCATTCTGCTCTTTGGAAATCTCCATGTGGTTTTTGAGCTCGAGTCCATTTTTTGTCCCCCTTCTATCCAACGATTGCTCCAATTTTCTATGATTGACAAACATTTTCGAGCTCGGAAATTACGTCGTGTCTTCAATTTACAAACCCGTAAATAAAAATTTGTGTCTATAGTAAATCAAATACAAGGTCCGCTATTACTTCCAAACTCGGAAGTAATATCTTATCTTTTAGTAAATAATTGTTTCTATTAATATTTTCGACACAAAAAAGGCCTCAATCCACAGCAACATATATAACACAATGGATAATAGTATCATACACTTTGACAAAAATCTATGGATAACGCTAACCAATGAATAATCTATAGATATGACTAGGAAACACTAGGAATCTATTCCAACATTTCTAAACTTCAATATTTATCTAACTTGTATTACTCTAGCAATATTCAGATTCCCTAGTGTTGCTGACCGATTGAGAATTAGATGCCTAGCCAAAGAATTCCTTGCATTGTTGATATCATCTTGCAAGTAGGGCTTTGATTCCTTCGGGAAAATATGTCAATAACATGATATGAGCAAATATTAGAAAGCTTAGTTGAACAGGTTTCTAGAAACAATTGTACACATAGCTTGTCAATTTGAAGTAAATCTTCTTTGACTTTTTGAATGCACTCAGTCGCTTATAACATGACATAATGTCCGAACTCCCAAGTTTGCGCTTGTTTCTTGTATTGATTTAAAAAAAACAAAAATTACTTAAACACTTATATCAATTAAGTACAGTATATTGAAAAAAACATGTTGAGAGTCCACCTTGATTTCGACCACTTCTAAATAAAAAAATTTGGGCGCTATTGTCCTTCACTGCAGATTCCAAAATCTCAACAAATGCATTCGACAGTTGAAAGTTCAGGAGATGCATCCAATACATATGGTTATGTTCGGGAACAATCAAAATCAATCTTCAATGGTCCATGAATAATAAAATTTAAATTATCTATAAAAATGTGGAAATGATGTTGGTAAATGAATTGATCAATGTTAGTGTAACCTCTCGATGTACGTCGCAATGAAAAGCTTCTTATCCTTCCGCGCTAGGCTTTTACGAATGTAGTCGATCATCTCTTCTTTCGTACAACCAATTTCTTGAATCGTCACCGGGCACATGTATCCAATCCATCCATTCTTTTGATTATTGGTAAAAAAAGTGCCTAAGAAATGCGACTTTTTATATAGTTGACCGGTCTTGGTGTTGTTTTCACTGGTGTAGGTGAAACAGGCCGCGTTTCCTTCAAGTGTTGATCCTTTATAGGATCGGCATATATAAGTCGAATTGGCCAAAGAAGAAACATTCCCCGTGCAGGACTGACTTTCTTGTATTTTCTGTTTGGGAATGGCAAAGAAGCGCTTCACACCAATGGATTCTCCAAAGAAACCCTAGAAATGCCCTCCGCAATACGGACGCAGTGATGTTGTTTCATTAACTCATGCAAAACTCCATTGGCTACATGGAGTGGTCTACCACCTATGTCTTAATCAATATATAGCTCACAAGGGAAGGATTTCTACATCCCCTCCAAAATATATGTTAATTTATAAACTTCACCCTCAGCAACATATTGAAAAAATTAAAATATGTACCTTTTTTCACTTGCTAGGATGGCATTGTTGAGATTGTCAGGTTTGAACAATTGCCTCTTGATTCTTAGAGTTTGAACAATCGCCTTTCAATTCACCTCAACATCTCTGGGCAAATGATGTGATCCCCTTGATGGTGGGGACCAATCGGGCGTCAAGTCGTCTGGAAGAACAAGCCCGTTGTGTTTGACCAATTTACGAATGAGGATATGTTGCTGCTCAATTTGTTTGTCTTGAAGATGCGCTTGTTTTTGGAGGGTGCAAATTCTCGAGGGTTCAACATGATCGTAGAACCTAACAATGGCAAACACCTCTCGTTGGATTAAGAATGATCCCACTCCCCAAGCACGACCCGGGTGATTGGGTTTTTTGGTAGCTGTACAGAGGATGTCCTGCTTATCTATTGGAATGAATTATCGTTGCAATTGATCATTCTTCAATTTCTCCTGAATATAGGAGAAGGTAAATATCAGTACATGTTCATGCAAACTATATATATTCACTACAATTAAAACTTACCATTCTTTTCGCAATTTTTTTCATCCTTGACAAATACCTCATCTTTGTTTTGTCGGCCTTTTAGGAATAGATTGTGCATCTCAATGTCATCCCCATTGATTGGTTGAACCGAAACCCTTGCCTCATCTTCGGTTATCCCACCCTTTATTGCAAGTTGCACATCTTGTTCAAGACGTTGTTTCAGGAGCTCGATTGCCACCAAAGCATAATCCCCATGGCTCAATTGGTTTGGAATTATATTATTCTCGGCAATATTTTGTTTATCTTCTCTTTTTCCATAAGTTAGGATGTTAGACGTATGCCATCACTATAGACATGTTAATCCAAACACACTAATAATTTGAAATTGTTATTACTAATGTATCCATATTCTCCAAGGCCCTCCTCTTGTGGATCTCCCAACTGTCCGGTTGAATGTGAGTGTAAGTTAGCCATGGGCGATTACCTCTCTTATCCCTTAATATGTGGTCTCTTGACAAAGTTTATTTATGTTGACGCCAACTCCTGGACATCATGAACATAGCCTTATTTCACAAATCACCCATGTCCGGTGCTTCAATAACAAATGGCCTCTGTGATGATTTTCAACGTCATAGGGTCAATCACGGAGTTAAACACTAAATAATGGACAAATGTGGGGAAATAGCAATTCACTAATTCTACCATCCATTCCATGCATAAAGTGGCCTTGTAATCATTAGGAACTTCATGCCACTGTCGGAGCGAATGTCCATCCTCGTTCTACCAACCTTCACAATCCAACTAGACCATTTCACACATTGGGTCGGCAAACACTTGCTGACTTACTGAATATCAACGAGGTTATCTCTTTCCTAGCTATTATATGTTCTAAGGTTCTACAATGAGTTTGAGCTATTCCTACATCCTTGGATCTGTCATCCTCATCCTCATCCTCATCCATACCATCATCTGTTGTTGGTGGTTCATTTTTGGAAAGTGAAACATCATCATGAGTCCTTTTCTTAGGTGTCATTTTGTATGCTACATTCACAAATATACCATAAAATTACTTAACCACACTTCAATGCTCTATATGTATAAAAATTTACAAAACATTACATATATAAGAAAACCATATTGAATACTTAAACCCTAATCAAATCAAATGCACAAGACATATAATGAATCCTTGAATTTAAAGTAATAAATCTACATTGGAAATTTACATAGCAATAAAATAATTCATTAATAAAAAAATCATGGAGCTCAACCAATAGTCCTACTAATAAACCTAGAATTCCCATTGAAAATGCAACATTTAATCATTCACACCCATTTCCCAACCCAAACCCTAACATTAAACACAAAAACCCAATAAATGCTTAAATCCTAACCAATTCAAATACTCAATGCATATAAAAAAAAATCAGAATTTAACTCAATAAACCAACCTCACAAATTTACATAGCAGTAATCCTACCAATAAATCTAGGATTCTCATTAAAGCACCAACAATTCATCATCCACAACCATTTACCAACCTAAACCCTAACTTAATACACAAATGACCTTGAATAACAAACCCACACAACATAGAACTCATAAATATCACTAACCCTTGTAGGCAAACTATTTAAAATCCATGGCAACCCCAACAAAATGCTCAAGAAATGCAAAACATATGTTCCACATGAAAAGAAAACTAAACTTCTCATCAAACAAATGTTATGAATTTATTTTCCCTCATAGCTTCTTCTTCATTGTAAAAACCCTTGACTCTGGTGAAATGAAAAGATTGGGTAGAAGAATTGCAATAGCAGAGACAAATGATGAAAACCATGACTAAAACATACCTCAATCGGTTTGTAGATGAAATCTTGGAATGGAGATGAGGGGTGATTGAGCTAAGGGTTAGGGAGGTTTTTGGAAGGGGAAGTGGGTGGAAAATTTGCGGGGATTTTTAAAATGGGTATTAAATGCCTCTTGAAACCTCTTTAACCTTTTTTAAATTTTCGTGACTAAAAGGGTTTCCGAGTTTGAAAACATTTTGCATACACTTTTCAAACTCGTAAATGATTCTACCCTTCAGTATAATAAAGAAGAACCATTTCCGAGTTTGGATATGTCTATTATATATATAAAAAATTGGCAGAATTCTAGAATCCCCAAATCACTCAATTTGAATTCCACCATTCCCAAACCCTATTTTTCAAATCCACACATCTCATACCCCAAATCAATCGACAATGAGTTGCAGGAGCATGAACGCTAAGTTAAAGGCAAGCAATATGAGTCATCTCCCCATCCACAAAGTTCTTCAAGGAGCATGTTGAGCAAAGGTATGTGGATTTATTGAAGAGGAAAGTAATCAATTTAAAGGATATATTAGGGCTATATTATTTGCTCATTCAATTTAAAATCCAGCATTTTAAGAAATTACTTTTTATTGGAGAACCCGTTCAAGTTGATGAGGTGATACAATCTTATACTAATTTGCGTCAAAGTAAGAATAATCATGACATCACTAAGGTCGCTGCTGTGACTAAATATACTATTAATGACTCCCCAGAATGCCCCTACACAACCCTAAAAAATAGAGGCTTGATAATCCCCACAACTCCCTATAAATTTACCACATAGTGTAGGACGGGCGTGAGCGACGCAACCCCGCTCTGGCCTGTTGCTATGGGGAAGAAATATTTTAAGAGGGTAGAGAATACGGTGGGGAAAGTGAAGCTTTATGACATTAGAGTTTTGACCGTAGAGTAACGTCTCATGAATGAGTGGATTTGCCTTAACATCCTGCCCATGGGTGGCCGAACTTGCAAGCCGACGATTTCTAACTTGATGCTCTTTTACTATGTCATGGAGGGGGTACTAATAAACCCTGGTTACACCATTATCTCTTTCATGCTAAAGGCTGCAAACACGAGGAAGAAGGATCTCCCATATAGTGGTTTGATAACCGCTATGTTGAAGAAGGGGGGAGTGCAATCGCAGGACATGTCACTCCACATTGAATATTACGATAAAGGTTGGTTCCAACAAAAACAGCTTAGGGTCGGGTTCTACAGGAACTGAGAGTACATTCCACTTCCTGGTCAACAAGAAAAAAATATGAAAAGGGCTCACGACACTGACCTAGATAGACTGAGGCATCGGGCTCCCATGAGTATATAAGATGACATTTTGATTTCTTACTTTATATGTTGTTTTGAAATATTGTATTAATTTATTCTATGTCGGGGATTTTAATTAGTTCACGGAGTGGATGGAAGGCTTGGCTAAGAAAGTATTTCGATTGCTTGCGTGCAGACGTAACCGAGACACATGAGATGTTGGCATGGGCTCACTCGCAGCATGTGGCGTTCATGGAATCCCAAGGTCTTCAACTAGAATTGTGCGAAGATGAAGATGATGTAAACTTTGAGCCAGTCTTCTCGGAGAGCGATGAGGATGGTGATGATGATGGTGATGAGGGCAGGGATGACGAGGATACCGGTCAAGGTGGAGAACAAACTGGCGGTGGAAGACTCCAAAATTGAGAGAAAGTTTGAAAAGGTATAATTGGAATTAAAATTGTAGCAATGTTTTAGACAATTTCATTTGAGTTAGAGATGTTAACTATTAATGTTTGACTTCTTGAATGTTTAAATTTCAGATTATTTATTCTCTAAGCCTTCATGTTTTGGATTATATACTTGTGTTTTAGTGTGATTGGTTTCCGATTGGTATAAATCATGTGGTTTTAACCATGTACTTGCAACGATGATCGAATAAAAGAACTGTGAACTTAGAACTTCTTGTGATTAGTCTCAAGTGAATTTGAAAAAAGTGGTAAAGTTTGTCAAACTGATCAAAAGAGCGGAAAACTTTCCTAACTTTGAAGAATGTCTTGTCTTTAGCTTTGAGAAACGGATGAGGTTACGCACTCTGAAACTCTTTGGATATATTTTACCAGTTTGATCGATGAAGTTTCCGAACTCGGAAACTTCATTTCCGAGTTTGATCCCCATTTTCGTCCCCTCCTTGTAAATTAAAAGAGAGCAAAAATTGTCATTTTAATTGATTTCCAAGCTCTGAACTTTGTCATGTCTATTTACTAAAGGGCCGATCCCCCATTTCTGAACTAGCTAACAACCCCCTCATCTTCCAACCCATAAAAACCTCAATTTGGAGATAATGGCAAGAGGTGGTGCATCCTGGAGCGGAATCCCAAGGTTTCAATCAACCGACAACACTTCCTGCATCGATGAAACAAGGGTTGTTTTGCTTTTTGCACAAACTCTTTATGAAGCATTGCATGATAAGGGGAAACTATTAGATTGTTTCATAGTCGGCTTTAGTGAATATCTTGCGATAGGATTGACCGACCCCTTTCTAATTTTAGTGACCAACATGTCGAGAGGTTTCTTTCGTGTAACGAAAGTACCTACTTTGATTTAAGTTGTCAATTTTATGCAAATTTGCGTGAGGTTGAGAATGAGAACTATGAGACTAAGGTTGGGGGCATTAACATCCAGATCAGTCCATGGACTATAAATAAGTTGTTAGAATGTCCATATCTAAACCCTGAGATTGTTTTGCCGGAATATTTAGAAGGGCCGTTAGATGATGTGTACTATAGGGAGAAGTGGTTGTTACATATTGATTACCCCTATGTTGACCCTATGGATTGTAGTGAAAGATATTTCCAACACGATAGAGCGGAGTTAGGAAAGCCTGAAACATTTTGTATCACTCACTTGACTATCGATTAACGTATTACCTATGAGATTATTGCTAGGACTCTCATTCCCTTGGGTGGACACATAACCGAGCCTAACTATACCACGCTTATGCTATTCTATTACATCATTGAGGGTAGGAAAATAAATCCCGTGGCAGAAATTTTTAGCCATATGTTGTGGATTGCAACTTTGAAGAAGGTGGTCAAGAGCCCCCCGTATGGGAATTTGATCACCCCCATATTGAAGAAGGTCGAGGGATTGACCGTAAGCGGTAAGGAAAAAGGGCCAAAGTATTTCGATAAAACTTACTTCGAGAAGAAGAATTGGTGTTGCACGATCTCAAGTAGTTTCATAAGATAACGGAAGTTCTCGAGGCTAGTGAAAGGCCACAAATTGAGGAAGGTTAGTTACATTTGAGTTTTATAACTTTTTGTCCATATATTGTCATTCTTCTACTAATACTAATTTTTCGACTCTAAATTTTGCAGGTAGCGGAAAAGCTTATATGAAAGGATTCAAGGATTCAAGGATTTCTACAAATGGATGCGCAAATACTTTTGCGCAATGAAGGCAAAGATAGATAAATCACAACAAACGTACGAGCAACACCTCCCGTGAACCTCCCTTCCTCGACTCAACCAATCCACTTTGACGGCCGACATGGAAGATGATGATGAACGAATATTTGGGAATAACTGAATGTTTTGACGATGCTATTCAGATTTATGTTCTACTAACATATTTTGTTATTCCAAATCTTGATATTTTGGTTTTATGTCTTGACAATACCTTATTATGTTATTTGGATTTATTCATAATACTTTGTATTTTGGTTTTGTATTTTTTTCATGCTTCTCGAAAGTAGTGATGGAATATTATGAGTTTCACGAACAACAATTAGCATTTCCAGAGGATAATCAAAGGTACAAATAAGACTAATCCAAGCTATCAAACTTAATGAATGACAAAACCAACCTTAAGGTGGAACCACAAACTACTTATGCTTCCTTTTCCCCACCACCTTCTTTGATTTTCTTATTCTACGAGTGATCTTCCCTCTAACGTTGATCCACATACCTTTGTCGTGATCGCTGTGGCCAAGGAAACCGTGAAGATTCCTATTATCCTCCTCAAGAAAAATAATATCTTCAGATCTAGCACTCAGAGTATGTTATCTGAATCCAATGATTTCCTCTAATTCATTCTCTTATGACAAAAGCACGTTTTCCTTCGACAACAATCTCCCACCTGGGATCAACAGGATCCCTCACATTAAAAAAAACTGGTGCACTTGGGACACCAATATGAATGGATCATCCTTCCAGCCTACCTGACTTCTGTCGACAAGGTTGAAGCCTAAATCCTCGGTGCGCTGTCCATTGTTAATATCCACCCACTGACATTTAAAATAGGGAACTTTATTGTCACATAGTTACGCTCCCAAATTTTAGAAATCGTCCTAAAGTAACACTTTTGAGCGTACATAGGTTTGTCGTCACTACCACTCCCAACATGCAAAGCTTCGGAGATGAGAGACACCCCACTGTTCTGAGAGACACTCTTATCATCCATTGATTTTGTTGCAAACATAAAACCATTGATGTCACAACCGCCATAGGAAAGAATAGTTCCCAATGGTCTGCGAGCCAACAATTGAACTTTCGAGGTATGTTCCCCTACATCAACGTGATCATGCAACCATGAGGCAAATGTCTTAGTATGTAATGGGAGAACCCGAGCTTCATTGAAGTTAGGGTGCCCCACTAGTATGGCATCCATATGAACCTCGATGTAGGGGGACTACGTCTTCATGGTTGCGCAGAACGTAAAGATGGGCATCAAATAATTCTTCCGCACTTGGACTAAATATTTTCCCCTTTCTAACCCCTTCACCTTCTAACCTCCCCTCATATCTACCAATTTCAAGACCTACATATTCAACTTCTTTCATATACTCCATGCAAAAAATTGATGGCCTCTTCTGTCACGTGCCGCTGAAAAATACTTGCATTTGGAATGTACTAATTTTTCACAAAATGCTTAAATATTTTCGTGTATCTTTCGAAAAGGTACATCCATGTTAAAAACAATAGGACCACATAACTTTATCTCTCGAACCAAATGAACGCAAAAGTGGACTATAATGTCAAAGAATGGGGGAGGGAAATACATTTCCATCCAACATAAACTTCAACAATCATTACTTGCAACCTATCCAACTTCTAAATACTTATACTTTTGCAACAAATCAACTTGAATAACAAATAAAGCTTTGTAATGTACAGTCTAACATGGGATAGAAGTGAAACTTGTATCATAATGGCATTCAATTCCTGCATTAGGCTATGACGATCATGCGACTTCAACCTAACCAACTTCAACTCCTCCACTGACATGCAAGTGTTAATGTTGGACGGGTATGCACCTGGGACCTTCACATTACTCAGTGTCTCACAAAAAGATTTTTTTTCTCCGACTGCGACATAGAATAGTGTGCGGGCGGGAAATAACAATCTTCACCAGAAATCACTGGCCCCAGATTCTTCTGAATTCCCATCTCAACCAAATCAAGCCTAGCCTTCAACCCGCCCTTTGTTTTCCCAGGGGTATTTAACAATGTCCCAATCAAATAATAACAAACATTCTTCTCAATGTTCATGACATCCAAACAATGTATAACATCCAAATGCTTCCAGTAAGGTAGATTTAAAAAATTGAGCATTTCTTCCAAATACCATCAACGGTAACTTTTCTTTTCTTCCTCCCAAAGTCATTGGCCAAGTTCTTTACATTATCAAAAATAGGTTTACCATCTAATGGTACTGGTGGTCCTCTAGCCTCCACTTTCCTACTGAACCATTTCTTTGCCAAATGCCATGGGTGCCCCTTCGGAAGAAACCTCCTGTGTCGCTGATAAACAGTTTTACAACCATGTTTCAATTAACAAAAATCAGTATCCTTCTCACACGCGGGGCAAGCTAAGTGGCCTTTCACAGAATTTCCAGACAAATTTCTATATGCTGGAAAATTATTAATGGTGCAAAATAACATAGCTTTCAAAGTAAATAAATCTTCAACCAAGACATCATACGTTCGAACACCATCATTGAACAAAGTCAACAGATCTTCCACAAGAGGAGCAAGATACACATCAATATCGTTACCTGGTTGCTTTGAGACTGATATCATCAAAGACAACAAAACATACTTACGTTTCATTATCAACCAAGACAGAAGGTTGTAAATGACCAATAAAACAGACCAACTACTATGAGTGCTGCTCATATTACCAAATTGATTCAAACCGTCTGTACATAAGCCTAACCTCAAATGCTAAGATTCATTGCCAAACTTGGGGTATAGAGCATCAAATTTCTTTCATTGCTCACCATCTGGAGTATGTCTATCACATCATCTGCTGGTTGGACCCTATCTGCGTGCCAACACATCAACTTTGTGTCCTCCCACATGCATATAACTTCTTTAAATATGGAATGATAGGGAGATACCATAACACTTTTTTCGGTGTCTTTTTCTTTGATTTGGATACAACTTCCACACCCACCGCAATTCCACCTCTCTTCAACTTGTACCGAAACTCGCCACATACCCGATATGTTTCTTGATCTTTATCTTCACTTCCCCTGCACAACATACAATCGTTTGGACATGCATGGATTTTTTTCAACTCCAATCTCATTGGGCATAGATTTTTTCCGTTGCATACAACCTATTGGGATCTACATTACCTTTGGAAAGAAAATCCCTAAACAAATCGAGAGCTTTGGTCATCGACTTATCAGTCTACCCAATTTTTTCCTTCAAATTCATTATCCGCAAGGTTGCACTCAAAACCAAGTGTTTCTAACCGTTGTACAAAGGTGTCCCTTTGTCATCAATCAAAACTTGTAACGACTCGGGTTTACCTCTGAACTCCCTTGCAATATCTTCCACCATTTCATCAAACTCCACATTGCCATCTAATTCATCTCCTACCTTCATGTTCGCCATTTCAAACGTCTCAGAGGGATCCCCAACTTCCCCATGCCACACCCAACGAGTGTAGGTAGTTTGAAACCCCCTCCTTAAGAGATGTTCCCACATCTTCTTCCTACCTAAATATACATCATTTCTACAATCCTTACTTGGGCATCCTAATTGCACCACACCTTTCTTACAAGTATCTTCAAACGCTAAATAATAAATTATTCTACTAATGTCATGTACTAGGGCGATTTTCTAAGATCATTACCAATGAGTTCATTTTGATCTATTATCCTACAAGTTAATTACAATGCAATCCATGACCATTCAAAAATAATAATCAAAACCCCTATCTCAAACCCTTATTGAATAAAACTAACTTTTTCCAATTGCAAATGAAACAATTTAAAATATGGAATCACATCTTCATTAAGGGCCAAGAAATTGGAGCTAACTCTTCAATTTTTTTTGTCTTTGGGCATTTAATGATCAGGACACATTTTTGGTTTTATGTGCTGGCCAATTTCCAAACTCGGAAATTGTTTTTAAAAATATTACATCAAGACAAATCAGTTTCCAAACTCGGAAAGTGGGCAAGAAACTGTTACGAAGTCGTAAATGTATTCTTCTCTTCATTCCTAGGAAAGCATAGACTCTACGAACTCAGAAATAGCATCCGATCTATCTTCCAAACTTGAAGAGGTCATTTTTAAAGGCGGTTAGTCATATCCGCCTTTAATTTCATATCCGCCTTTAATTGGGGCATTTTAAAGGCGGCTCTGCCCTAAACCACCTTTAATTATCCCTAATTAAAGGCGGTTAATCAAAAACCACCTTCAAATGCAATTTTACTTCCTTTAAATACATATGTAGGGTCCGAATCAACATTTTCGAGTTCGGTGCCTTGCACATTGCCGCCTTTAATAGAGGACTCTCTACTAGTGCAAAGACCTGCTTAGAAATTTGAAACGCTAGGTGCCTTGCACATTTATAACAATGCGTACAATCAATAAATATGTGAACAACTCCCATTGAATGATAATTATCATTCATTACACATTCCATATAAAATCAAACAAACTTTGTTAAAACAAATCATCAAACTCTGTACAACCCACTCTATTCACTCGATTTTCTCACGAAAAATAACACCAATAAAGAAGGTATGGAGGCACCGTTTAACAATGTTCTAGAAGGAGATCGTTGTCGATACTCTAGGGCGAGTTGCATCAAAGTCATTCATAGAGCGCGAAAAATTGGTATTTTTAAATTTATTTTACGCACAACTTTTCCCCCTTCTCGTACGAAATGAACATTTGACTGTCGTTCATTTATGTTGTTTTCAAGAAGTTTCTAGCTTTCAAACGAAAACTTTATTCATCAACCAGTGTCGGAGGAATTTGTGGTTGTTGAATGACAATAATCTAAAATCTAGATAAACTAATAGTAAACAAACAAAATTTGATAACTGTACAGCATATAATACACGTAGAGGACTGAGGTCAGATAAGATAGCATAAATATTAGTCTGATTCTCTCCTTTTTGGTTGCTATCTTTTGGTAAGGAAAAAAAAGGTGATTTTACAACCCTGATGGATGACTTTTAGAGTCAATTAATGAAATTAAAGTGTTGTCTCATTCCCTTCGTGCTGCAACACGGTTTTATTTGTGCATACAACTGTACGTTTAAGATAGTGATATTACTGATTTTCCAAAGACTTGTGTACTAGTAGTTGGCTTTCATGGTTTCTAACTTATATATTCTGTATGACTAACCCATTATAATTAAATATAGTGCTTATACGTAAAGTTGGATTATTTTGAAAGTAGGGGGAGACTACCTTTTGCTTTTCCCCCAAAAATAGTTTATACTTTCAAAATAAGCTACTTTTTAGCACTCTACCAAACACCAAAAAATGTTTTGCTTATAAGCACAGTAGCTTAAAATCTCTGCCAAACAGAGGCTTAGTCCTCTAATATTGGCTCTCTTTTCATTTTAAGATAATTTTTTAATATTGACTCCATCACTTTTTAGTAAATCCTAGATTAATTTCATCCACCAATTTACATACTTTCAATTCAGCCTCCATCACTCATTTCATATTTAAAAAATATGTGTGCCAAAATTAGGAGTTAGTATTAAGGTATCAGAGGTAATACATTATTCATAATTTTGATACGTATGCTATTTTCGTTCTTCTGAAGATGTATAAATAATTTGATAAATTTATGTTTTATCATAAAATAAATTATTACTCAATTTGTCCTAACTTAAATTGCAATTTGATTTTTCATTTAGTCAAAGTTATTATCATAAAATCAAACTATTTCGTGTATAAAAAAGATTATATATTTAAGATTTTGTTAGGATTTGATACCATCTAATTTTCAAGATAATAATTCTTAATAATTTTTGGTTAAGATTAAACATTGTTTCCATTAAACTTTTGACTTTGTACAAAATGTGATGAAGTAATACGATAACGATGTTATAGGTCCTGATATGGTCACGAAAAGCTCAATCCACATGCATTGGACAAAAAATATGATAACCCTCGCTCTCATAATTTCTTTATTCCAACATTATGTTTGATGAGAAAATAAATCATAATATTTAAGGAGAAGTACTTATTGATGGTTTCTTTTTAGTGTTTATAAGGAACTTCTTCACTGAAGAAGATTTATCAGAATTTGAATGAGAAAATAGTTAAAATGTACTCGCTTTTAATAGAAATTCACTAATTGACATTTCACTTTTAAATTTGTTCTTTGAACAATTATATTTTTTCCCACTTATGTTTCAAAAGAAGTCTTTCAACAAAATTTAGGTACAATATGTTAAATCAGAAAGGTATCTAACCCATTTTAATTGAAAAATACCCTTTTCAGAGCATAAACATAAAAATCAATATCTTTATAAGGTAAATTGAAAAATTAAAAATGAAATGGTGTGGATTTTAAATAAAGATAAATACCGTTTTAAATATTTATTCAAATTTAAAATTTTCAGTTATTGAAGTACTTGGCAAACCACTTAAATTAATTGACGGTTGGTGTGGGCTCAATATCCCTATGATGGATGCATGTGAAATAGACATGGTTGGATCCCTATAATATGGGCGTCTCAATGTCAAGGCTTTCCAGAATGGACTCACAATCTGCTCTCCAGATGTTTTCACGCGTCTCCACTATTCTAATCCATCGCACTCATCTTCTCTACGTATACGCACATAATGTGTATCTTGCACATAATGTGTATCTTAAATATGATCATATAATTAAGAGAAAGTGTCTTTTTAACCCTACCATTTTACGAATTATCAATATAACCTTTCAGTATTTGAAAGTGCTAATATGACTCTACCTAATTGTCATAAGTGCAAAACTACTCATTCCGTCAATTTTATCTGGAATTCAGTGAAATTACTATTTTACCCCACTAGGAAATTTTTTTAAAAAAAATGAAAAATAATAATTGTACAATGGCATTGATGCCCTATTTCTCCATTTCCCCTATTTTCTCCCCTTTCTTCTGCCGATGCTAGTTTTCTCCATTTCCCCCTTCTTCTTCTCCCTTTTCTTCTTCGTCGACTTCACATCCACCTCCTTCGTCCTAGTTCCAATGACGTCGCAGCGAGATTCTTCGCCAGGTTCTGGCCAGACTTGCCCAAACCAAACGGGTTGAACCCGTAGTCACCGACAAGGGTTCCGTAGAGATACTCCGGTTAGAGGAGGAGGAGGCACCGTTGACAAGAGGCATAGGAGGCACCTTTCACAAGAGACGGGGGAGGCACCATTCAGAGCTATTGTTGTTTGGGACGGGCTTTAATCGTTCGAAGCTAGGGTTATTTAGGGCAGGCTTTGACTGTTTGGAGCTAGGGTTTGGGGTTGGCTTTGGCCGACACTAGGGTTGGGCTGGGTTAGCACTAGGGTTTAGACTGGGAAGGGATCGACGAAGGGGGTGGTGGTGGGGTTAGGTTGTGGTGGTGGCGAAGCTGACTGGTTGAAGGCGGTGGTGCTGACGGTGTCGAAGGTGGTGGTGGCCTGGCGGTGGAAGTGGTGGTGGTGGCGGGGTGTGGGGGTGGTGGCGGGGGTCGGGGGGGGTGGCGAAGCGGAGGGGGTGACGGGGGTGGT
>JAULKM010052373.1:0-12074 GCA_032355605.1 Rubia tinctorum
ATTTAAAACTCAAATCTCAATATGCCACGTAGGCTAAATAATTAACCACCATAGGATTCATTTATCATTAAAAAAGAGAAGCCAGCAAAGGGATGTCGTTCTTTTTTTTATTTAAAAAAGAAAAGTAATTGTTCATCGTCTTCCTCTTCCATCGTCTTCCTCGTCTCAGTTTCAGAAACTTTTCCACTGCAAAGTTTTTTGTACACACGAACCATTTGCTAAATTGAAGATTCAACCACAGTTTTCGATCGAATTTTACAATATTAGGGGTGGCGGAACAGGCTAATTTTTGGATAAATTTATACTGTAATGCCTGAAATTTCTTCACCTGCGGATCATAGGGGTGGCGGGCGCACCCCCTCGCCACCCCTAGTTCCGCCCATGGATGCTGCAATCGAGGAGGAAGGAGGATTCGTAAGTTTTCTTAATTTTCATCAGTGATGTTTTAGATACAACTCAGCTATTGATGTTTCTCATTATTAGCTTGATGTTTCATGTTTTATGCATTAACTGTTGTTACTTGTGTTGGTGTGATGTTTTAATTCCAGTGTTTGATGCTTGTGGTGTTTTCATACTTATGTGTGCAATTGATGTTCAGTTTTTGATTGTGTGTGATATTTTAGTATTTTATTACGTTTTGTGCTAATTTTCGTGTTGTTTTTGCTGAATCTTAGATGTCTAAGAATGTTTGTCCACTGTTGTTACAATCGAGAAGGAAAGAGGATTTGTAAAAAAATATTTTTTGCAGGTGTGATGTTTTAAATATTGTTGTTGATGTTTCAGGTTTTATGTTTGATGTTTCATATTTAGGTTTTAAGTAATGTTATCTGTGTTGGCGTGGTGTTTTAATTTCAGTATTTTATGTTTGTAGTGTTTTAAGTGTGCAATTGATGTTCAGTTTTGTTGTTTTTGAGTGTGTTTGATAACTTAGGATTTTGTTACGATTTGTGCTAATTTTTGTATAGCCTTTGTTGTTTCTTAGATGTCTAAGAATGCTTGTCCACTGTTGCTGCAATCGAGAAGGAAAGAAGATATGTAATTTTTTTGTTATTTTGCAGGTGTTATGTTTTACATAGTGTTGTTGATATTTCAGGTTTTATCAAACTGTTATTTTGCAGGTGTTATGTTTTACATAGTGTTGTTGATATTTCAGGTTATATGTTTGATGTTTAGGTTTTAAGTATTGTTATCTGTGCTGGTGTGATGTTTTGATTTCAGTATTTGATACTTATAGTGTTTTAAATGTGCAATTTATATTCAGTTTTGATTGTGTGTGATATTTTAGGGCTTTGTTACGAATTGTGATAATTTGTGTTGTTGTTATTTCTTAGATATATGAGAACGCTTGCAATCGAGAATAAAGGAAGATTTGTAAGTTTTATTATTTTTTAGATGTGATATTTTAGATATTGTGGTTGATGTTTTAAATACTGTATCTGATGTTTCACAGTGTAGTTTTCAGTCATATTATGTGTGTTATTGTGATATTTTAATTTCAAATATTGATATTTTTTGCTACTATATGTGATGTTTGAATTTCAGTGTCTGATACTTGAGTGTGTAATTGATGTCCAATTTTGATTGTGCGTGACATCTTAGGGTTTTTTTACGATTGGTACTAATTTTTGTGTTGTTGTTGCTATTTTTTAGTTGTCTAAGAATACTTACTCATTTCTTCCTGAAATCAAGAATGAAGTAGAAACTGTAAGTTTTGTTATTTGTCAAATGTGATGTTTTAGATATTTTTTGTTGATGTTTCTCGTTTTCTGTTTTTTGTTTGATGTTTGAGGCTTGATGCTTTAGGTTTTAAGTATCGTTATGTGTGTTGGTGTCATGTTATAATTTTAGTGTTTGAAATTTTTGATGTTTTCATATTGAAGTATGTAACTGATGTTGAGTTTTGTTCTTTTGATATATTAATGTGTATTGTTGATGCTTTTAAATTTTGATATTGATGTTTTAAATACTATATTTGATGTTTCACTATGTAGTTTCCAATGATGTTATGTGTGCTATTGTGATGTTTTAATTTCAGACATTGATGTTTTAACTACTGTATGTGATGTTTTATGTTTATTTCACAGTAATACTTTCCAAACCAGAGCTCTACGATTGCAATGATGAGATATTAAAAATTGCTATGAGGAATCATGCTCCCGAAGGTGTTCCCTTGAACATGAGACCGAAAATTGACCTTTGATCATTGCATTGATGGAGTAGAAGAGTCATCATCTTTGAAACCAGCAAGGGAGGAGGCAAGATTGTGAATAAGCGAGCAATGAAGGAAAACAAGTCAGGGGGAAATATAATTTTATTATTTGGGATGCATTGTTTGACATTGATTTTTTGGAAGGTTGATGGTTAGTGTTAGTGTTAGTGTTGAGGCGCTTGATTGTTATTGATGTTTTAGCTTGATTTGAAATTTTCCCAGTAGTTATGTTATTGATTTTTTATGGAACCCTTTTGTAATGAATGATGTTTGATGGTTCGATAGTTATGGCGATTGACATTTTCACATATTAATGTAAAACTTCAAATTAAAGTTTGCCACTTTTATATGCTAATTTTATATGTATTTGTTGTGTCATTGGTGATTCATTGAATTCCTTCAATTTTGAGTTGTCAGTATATGATGTTTTGTGTCTTGTTTATCTGTAACATACATAAAGTGATACGTGTCATCTTACATCTGTAAATTATCATGTAAAAAATAATAATATCAGTGGATAGAAGTGGAACGTCAAATGCAACAACAGTGAATGTATATTTTTAATACTAGTTTGAGATATTTTACTATCTTAATTTTGATTTTTTTAACTTATATTTTCTTTTTGATTGATGTGTTATACTTTCAGCATGCCATTTTTTAACATTGATATTGATGTTTCTTATTTTTGAACATTATATTTTTATTTGATGTCTTATTGATGTTTCATTAGTATGATTTGATCTTTTAAATTTTACTGGTAATGTACTTATTATTATATTCATAAACAACCATATATAATTTCCAAGGAAGAATTTATCATCCCATTTGAAGAAAGAAAAAAAAGAGAAACAATTCTTCCCTTTTGGTCAGAAAAAAAATCAAAATAGAGATTTTTTTCTTGACTTGTAAACTGCCATAAGTGATAGAGTATCTAACACACCAGTGCAGTTTGTAACTCAGGTTTGGGAGTATGTTGAAACCATACTAATCATCGTGCTGCTGAAGTAGCTATAAATTTTCCGCAACTGCATTCATCAATCAGAAAGGCTGCTCAGGATCTGATTGAGAAGAAGGAAGAGCAATTTGTGAATTGGGTTCTACAAATTATTGAACTGGAAAGGATCACTGATTACACTTTTAATCCCGAGTAAGTAGCAAGAGGGAATAGTTCGATGGAGAAACAAGAAGCATTCATGGAGATTTTGAATGATCATTCCAAACTTTACTCTCATTGCCATTTAAGGTATGGGGATATTGATGTTGGCATCTTAAGAAATCACCATGCATTAATACAAGAAGCGTTTTATCTTAATCATTCGATGACCTTGCACCTTCTCTACAACAATCAAAATCTAGAAAACACATAATGGAAACTAACATAATCAATGAGCTGAGAATCAAGAAGGAAAATTTAATGATAAATGAGCTGGGTTTTCTTGAAGTCTCAATTCTGCCATCCGTGAATTTACCACGTGAGCGAGCTCTACAAACTGGATTCTAGAATGTATACTAACATAAAAAACAATGAAAAACAATATAGGGAGTATAATAAGCTGATTTTTCCATCACCGAAAAATCGCTTCGGTGATTATCACCGGAATCAACAGTCGCTTCCTTGAACCTCCCCTTCCTCATCGGAATCTTCTCGATTGCCTTCACCAACATCTCGCTCCCTCCATCTAACCCTATCTTCTCCGATTCATTCGTCGAATTCTCCAATTCTCCATCTAACCCTAGTGACTGAAGACGATGTCGCCGACGAAGAACCCCAGCAATTGAAGTTTCTAGGTAAGGAATCCCGATGTTGGTGACCGAGCAATTGAAGACGACGATGGCAGATGGACAGAAAAACGGCAGCGGCGTAGAGGATATCGACGTCGGCGACCAATCTACTAAAGACGAGGATGGCGGGATGGTTGAAAAATAGCATCGACACGGAGAATATCGACGGCGACGCGGAGAAGACTATGAGACACCGGAGAAGGCGACAACGGAGAAACGAAGCGACGACGTGACGGAGAAGGCGGAAGAAGGAGATCAGTATGTTCTGTGGTCATTTTAGATTATTTGTTTTTGGTCCCCCGTATTTTTCGCATTTTTCATTAATTACCCCGAGTCCAAAGTATTTTGAATTCTACCCCCCAACTGGGTTTGCTCTTTTGCTATTTTCTCTCTAGTTCTTGGTTTCACCATGAGACGGTCTCGCGGGAGACAGTCTCATTAATCTTAATTTAGTTAGAGTTAGTCTATTAAAAGAAGGTCTTTCCATTAATTATGAAAATACCAAGGTTTAAACTGCAAATTAAAATAAATCAAGATAAAAATGCTAGGTTGTATTGATTGGGTCATAAACTTACAGCTACTGCATGTTGCATAATAATTTTTAAAAAATTCAACTAAACCTGTTTACTTTTTTATTATTTTAATTAAACTCTGTTTTCTTATAAACTCATGAAAAGACCGTCTTTCATAAAACTTTACCATTTAGTTATACCATCACTATTTCATTTTATTTTTCTAAATTTGTTTAACTACAACAAAAATCAAATAAATTGAACAGGTTCAAAGTATGTCGTGTAACAATACTCCATAAATGGTGTATGATTCTTTGGTGAGCTTTCCATTAATGCTCGTTGTCTATTTTTCCTGTTACAGTGATTTTTTTTTTTATTCATTTCATATATAGGAGTGTGCATTTTTGGCAGATTGTGGTTAAAACATTCATTGTATAATGTAAAGTTTAAAATGTTATAGGAGTGTAGTATAGTACCAAAGTTGTTGAGCTGCTTACCACCCTAACTTCGTTTTCGTTCAAATCCTCATAAATTTATTTTTCGGCCAGATAAATTTTTTTGATATATATTGTAGGCAAATTCTGGGGAAAAACGGCACTCCAAGGTATGTGAATAAATGGAATTAAAATTAAAGAAAAGTAAAAGGTTTTAGTGGCAATATTAAAATTTTATCATGTAATATGCAGTAGTTATAAGTTTATGACCCGATTAATGCAACCAGTGGCGGAACCAGGACCTCATGCGGGGGGATGAAAAGGGGAGTAAAAATTTTTAACAAACCAAAATTCAGGGGTGAACCAAAATTCAGACTAATATAAGATTAACGTCAGCAACATTCAGGGGCGAACCAAAATTCAAACAAACATAGTAGTGTGTTAACAACATCAAACTAAACAAAAAATTCCTACCAACAAGGAACAAATTTTCCTATAGATTTTCCCAAAAGGGCAATAATCTTTCAGTCATATCAATCGAACTAATTCTGAATCACAGCAATTCCCATAAAAAGATTCATTATTGTCTGAATATGCTATTCTAAATTTCTAATCACAATTCGAGTTTCAATCCAATTCAAAATACGCTATTCTAAATTTCTAATCATAATTCAAATTTCAAACATATGTTATTTCATTCAATTCAATTTATACAACACAAGAACTAGGACAAAATGCTCTTAATAATGGCTCGGACAAGTCTCGGTCTCGTATTCGGATGAATCGCATACCGTGTAAACTGTTAAGCTTGGACGTGGCGGACGGATGGCGGGGGCGCGGATGATGAACGAGCGGAGCGCGGCGGTCGGCGGACGGTGGAGTCGGCGGACGAACGGGCGGCGTGGAGCAATCAATGGAGGATGGCTGGGGCGGGCATGTGCGAACTGAGGAGAAAATAAATTCCCTACACTGATTCTTGGGGTTTCAACTTTAGTTTTTAGGGCTTTCATTTTTCTCCTTCACGCTAGTAAAACAACGTTGTTTCACTTATCAAAACGACGTCGTTTTGATGAGTGAGGAAACAAAAAATACATATAATGGACAGGTCTTCTTCCTCGGCAGCAGCCCGCCGGTCGCTGGAGGCTGGAGCCCTTTGCAAATTTTTGAAAGGGGGAGGGGATCCATGGATTCCGGTGGTCCCAAGACCTAAATTTCGAGCCACCGAATCCTTGGGGTGGCGCCAGCAACCCCTCCCTCCCCCTGTTTCCGCCCTCTGAATGCAATCCAAAAATTTTAGATTGATTTTTTCTAATTTGCATTTTAAACATTAGTGTTTTCCTAACCTATGAAAAGACCGTATGACAGAGTCTATATTCTAATATGAATTTATTATTTTTATTTCACTAGAAGTAACATGTAAATTAAGATTGATTATTGCTATTCTAGATCAGTTTTTAAACTCCATATAAAAAGAGCGTATTGCATTAAAATGCACTTTTTCAAGAGAAATGGTAAATTATCAAGCTTGACCTAAAATTATTCATGCATTAACCGCAACTTATTCATAACAAATAATTACAGATTTGAAAGATCTAGTGACATTGACCCTCCAGCTACACATCTTAACCTTTATTGTGCCCTTTTGGTGCATGGCTTCCAAATTATCACAAGGTCAAATTTAAAAATAGAAATTCGTCAAAAGCCATGATAAAAAGTCTAAAGATGTGGGGTTCTTGAGTTTATTGGAAAGAATGTGATATCCAAGAAATTGGACACTATCTTAGTAAACACACACTTATACTTATCTCACTTTCACACCTTTACACCCCTAATAGATACTATTTATTTGCATTTTGATTCAGTTCAATTTAATAAAAATCTATATTGATGTTAGTTAAACTAGTTTTGGTCTATCATTTTTATCTTTCCATGTGTTTAATCTACTTTTTTTAAAAAAAGAATTGAATACAAATACATATGAACATCATACTTGAAGACCTAATAACGAGACATAACAATTGAATCTATTGAAATTCAATGGAGTCTGAAACTCCATTCATTTAAATAGTTAGGGACGCCCTCACGTGAACATTCAAATGTTGCACCAACAACGAACCGCCGCCACTGAAATTGAAATCATCACGATCTCACCTTTATCGACAACCTGCAGGTTGAAAAACTGCAACGGAGACCAACGAAACGATTGGATAATCTCTATTAAAAAATTGGTCTAATATTCACAAATCCTATCATCGTGTAACTTTAACACTAAATCTTCATGTTATAGAGAGTGTGAATTACAACTAAATCTCTGTTATAGAGAGTGTGAATTACTACTAGACCAGGTCTGATTCACTAATTTTTATTCAATTTACTGTATTTTAATTCAGTTCACTGCAATTCAGTTATTGAGAAATCAAGGCATAATATCCACTTGATTTTGGATAATGATGTTTGTACCACTCCACTAACAATCTTGTCAACATTTGTGGGGAGATGGATTAGGGTGAGTAGAATATATGCACCTTTGTTTTCCCTTTTTCAGTATGCATTTGGTGTTGGAGAGTACCGCAATTGAAGAAAACGACATCAATAATTTATGCGAAGTTGATAGCGTGAGGGATCTGCTTATTGATTACTTTGATGCGGTTTTATCAACACATATTCAATTATTATACCTCATTATCCCCAATAAAAAAATATTTGTTAATGAGGAAGATCCCTAAAATGCTCTTATCCTTGTGATGTTATGCCTAGCGACTTTATCAAATGAAGTAAATTAAATTAAGTTGAACTAAAATAAAATTGAGTAATATCATTATTCAGGTTCACCCTTTCTAAGATTAATTGTGAGGTTAGTTATGCTAGATTGCAGTGATTACCACATGTCTCTCATATAAGTTGCACTTAGTGAGGTTGCTCTCAACACACTAAACCTTTATAGGAATGTGGACAAGTGTGCATCATAACACTCGAGAGTTTTAGAGGGGCATGGACAAATGAACATCGTAATACACGAGTTTAAAGCATAGTGTTGGATTTGTCCTCCTTTACATATGGTTATCGTCATACATTACTAAATTGTTTGTTTGGTTTCCAACATGACATCTTTTACCATTTTTTGCCCTTGAGAGCAAAACCACGTTTGTTTAGTACCCCACATATTCAAAGTGAAATTTTTGATCCCCAAACCAGATTCTGGGTGGTTTTCAGGTTGTTTTCATCTTTTGGTCTCCAAAACCGATATTATTTCCGATATGATTAGGAGTATTTTTGTAATTTCACTGATTAAAAAATATTTTCAATTAAAAAATTCGAGCTCCACTGGGACTGATATGCCATACGCTGCCATGGCTATTCTCGCCGCCTCCTTCAACCCCTAATCTCGCCTCCTCCTTCAACCCCTGAGGAACCTAGGATTTCACCACAAATCCACCCACAGATCCATGTTTCAGAATCCCTATCTGAGGAGCCCAAAATTTCACCACCATTCCCCTGTTTTTCGTTCTTTCGAGAAATCCATCGGAAAGGAGAAGTTCCAAGTCCAACTTTAGCGGCGGTAGATATATGTCTTTCGCCTACGGACTCCGTCGCGCTCCGCCCTCCTCCCCCGGCGTCAACGCCATCCTCCTCATTAGCACCGCCGCGCTCCTCCTCCCTCTCCCAGCGCCGTCATGCTCCGCCCTCATCCCCCTCCCCCAGTGCCGCTAAGCCCTCTTCCCTCATCCTCTTCTCTCTCCAGCGCCGCTAAGCCCTTCTCCTCCCTCTCCCCGGCGCCGCTAAGCCCTCCTCTTCCATCTCCCCAAAACTCATATCACCCTCCTCCTTCATCTCTCAGAAACCCTAGCACCTCCCCACCATTCCCTTGCGATTAACTGTGATTCCCCCACTCCTCTCAACTTCGGCTCAGCCACGGGGCCGAAAATGGAAAATAAAAAATGGGTGGAAGATTAGCAACAGAAAGAACGAGGAGAGGCGAGGGTTTCAATTCTACTGGGATCAGAGGTGCCGGAGAACCACGGGGATCGGACGACGATACTTATGAGAAGAAACACTGATGGCGACTGGGAGGACGGCGGCGCCATTGTCGGAGATGGAGGTGTGACAGAAGAAAGGGAAAGGAGACAGACGAATCTGGAAAAGAATTAGGGGGTGAAAGGAAAAAAGGAAATGGAAAATAAATAGAATTTGGGTTTTTTTATTTGAAATATTTTTTAATCATTGAAATTACAAAAATACCCCTAACCATATCGGAAATAATGTTAGTTTACCTGAAAATCATCGGAATCTGGTTTTGGGAAGTAAAAAATTTTCACTTTGAATTTGTGGAATACTAAAAAAACATGATTTTGCTCTCGAATATCGAAAGATGGTAAAAGATGCATTGTTAGATAAAAATAATAATTTAGTCTAATGAACATTTGCTCCTTAAAGCTGTCGAGGACATACAGTTTAGTTTTAATCTGTCTATTGTTATTTTTACAAGCCAATGCTTCCTTTAAAAGAAGGGGGAAAAAGGCTTCACATAAACATATTCTCAACTCTCCCTGTAAAATTCCTCCCCTTTCCTTCCTGCAAATCTCGATGCATTTAAGCATCTTCCCTCCTAAATGGAGGAGTGCCCGATCTATGAAATACTAGAGGGTAAAATTATATAAATTTTGATCATAAATAAAAAATAATATATAAGTAATAAATACAATCATGTGAGATATTGTTAAATTTGTCTTAACATCTATTTTGTAAATATCATTTTTTATGCGACATTGTTATGTGTAACAAAAGATATTTACGATCAAACGTGCTCATCGAATACTTTGAAAAAGTAAATAAGCAATTTAGAGTGGGGCAGGGGGAGTAACTATATCACATGTGCAATTTGAGTCATGCTTTTGATCTGTTCATGTTCCGCAATTCGGAAGTACACAATATTAATTTTTGGAAAGGGACCCAAAGCAATAATATTCTATCTCACGGTGCTATAAATAGCATCATTGAGTCCCGTCAAAAATTGGTGAACCCGTTCTTCTTTCTCTCGCTTCACCGGTCGTGCTTTCGAGTCGCACTTGCTGTCACCACATGCATGGGCGGAACTAGGGGGAGCGAGGGGGTACTGACTCCACCCCTAAGATCCGGTGGCCCAAAATTTAGGTATAATAGCCACCAGAATCCATGGATTCCGCCCCCCTAAACGTAGGTTTCAGCTACCCTTTCCGGCAAGCTATGAGGAAGACGATGACATTTTTTGTTTTTTTATTAAACAAAACGACGTCGTTTTTTTCTCGTCAAGGGATTAAAAAGAAACATGATAAATGAGGTTAACTCAATAGGCCCAACTATTCTCATGCCCAACCCTTTCCTTTAAAAAAATCCCACAAATTTTCTCACAAAATTTATTTTTATAACCTTATTTATGTTATTATAAATTCATTAATTAACAAGAAAGAATAATAGTAAGTGTGATTTGTCGTATTTGTAAAATTCGAATTATTTTATACCCACTTCATTATTTAAGCGAATTTTGTTTGAATATGTCGAATTAAGTATTTAGAAAAAAATCAGTGTAATTCAGTGTCCGGAAAAAAATTACCAATATAATCTAGCGTCTGGAAAAAAATTGCATGTATAAATCAACCCCCCTAAAATTCTGTTTTGGTTCTGCCACTGACCACAGGTGCATTCCAGCATCGAATCGTGGTCATTTAAATCATCCCATAGCTTCTTCATCCTCCCATAATAGGCCATAACCAAATCACTCTCATGTTTGCATTGAGTAACTTTGGTTTTAGTTGATGGATTCGAGCTCCATTGCGAATAAAAAATCTCTGTTGGATATCTTCCCAGGGCTCGCTGGCTGTCTCCTTGTACGAAATTGACGACCACAACGAGAACTCTATTGTATTAAATATCCATGATACGATCATGGAATTCACCGTCCACCAATCCCCGATCTCGTTGGAGTCATCTAGTGGTTGTTTATACGATCCATTAACAAATCTCATCTTCTTCTTTGCATGCAACGAAACCTTAATAGCCTTTGCCCACTCCTCATAGTTTGCCCCTTTCAACTGAGTGTGGGTTATTAGGTTTCCAGGATTATCATTGCAGACAAAGCATAGATTGAAGGTGTTGGATTTGAAGGCTTGGAATTTATCTCCTTTGGAAGACTTGTAATCATCTCCCTTGGTTGTCATGTTGAAAAGTCACGGAGTCTTGCAAGGCTATGATATCATGTGAAAACAAAGAGAAAGCAATATGGAAATATGGTGTTCTGCCCTTCTCTGCATTACATCAAAACTATACATGCACACTTGGCTAGGTTCCCGTCTAGTCCATAAATTACGCTAATCAGATAAACTATTCTAAGTAAGAAGATAAGTACAAGAATATTACAGTCATATACAAACTACGCCAATAATAAATAAATAATAAATATATCATGTGAGATATTGTTAAGTTTGTCTTAACATCTATTTTCTAAATATAAAAAAAATTATGCGACATTGTTGTATGTAAGTAAAGATATTTGCGGTCAAACATGCTTATCGAATGCCTGAAAAAGTAAATAACCAATTTAGAGTGGGATAGAGGGAGTAACTATATCACCGGAAGGATCCAAGCATTATCAGATTTTATTATAAATTCCTCAAACATGTGACCAAATACATATTTATTCATAGATACCCTTTCTATCAAATGGATAAAATTTGTTTTTGAAAAATGGATAAAATTCGGGTTGATCAAAGACTAAGGAGCATATTATCTCCTTCATCCCTTTTATTCGCGCGTTTTCCTTTTATTTGAAAAGACCGATTAATGTTAGATGCACGTAACAGTATCCAATTACGGACTTTCCCAGCTAAACAACAAATTTTCGTACTGTTTTAACTTTCTTAAACATTATTTCGGTCGGTTCCATATGAATAAAATCTTTGTACTACATGTATACGGAGTAATTGTATTTATTTAAGGTTCTTAATCACTCGTACTTTCATAGGACGTTGTAGCTCAATAATCTGGGAAACCAGTGGCGGAACCAGAGGAAAAGTTGAGGAGGGGCGGAGGAGGGGCTGGGGCAGCATCCATCGGAGGGGAGGGGGCAGAGGAGGGGCGGATACTATTCATTAGGGCAGCATC
>JAULKM010052384.1:0-12684 GCA_032355605.1 Rubia tinctorum
CAAGTGTAAATAATTATGGGGCGGAATCCACTAATACCATGCTCGCCCACCTTTTGGCTTGAACTGCAAATTGAGAGTATCAAATTGTAAAGCTATTACATGTTTGCTATTGATTACTACATCTGTGTGTAGTTGAAAATATAACTATTACACTAGGGTAAACAATTAAACCATGGAAAAAACCCAAAAGGTTTCGATGATTTTGTATAAACTAGAAGTCACACAAGAGATGAATGACAGATTAAAAGGATGGTACATTTAAGGAGAAACAATTCCAGCGCTCAAGAATATGGGTTCAGACAAATCTCCGGTTCCCGATGGCATATGCCGCCATCATTTTAAAGAAAATATTGGAATATTGTGGGTGAAAAAGTTACTTGTGAGGCATTACAGTATCTGAATGAAGAAAAATCGATGCAATCTAGAAACGATACCAACATAGTGCTCATTCTTGAGGTCAAGAACCCGACAAACGTCACACATTTCAGGTCTATTAGTTTATGCATTGTGGTCTACCGAATAGTCTTGAAATAATATCCAATAGACTCAAGGAGGTATTAGACACGGTCATCTCAAGCCACCAAAGTTCCTTTGTAAAAAATCGATTGATCACGGACAATGTGTTAATCGCACATGAGATTCATCACTATATCATGAGAAGAACAAGCACATCGGGTCTATGTTCATCAAATTGGACATGAGCAAAGCTTTCGATAGAATTGAATGACCATTCCTTCTAAAAATCCTCACAAGAATGAATTTTGACCCCGTCTTCGTCAGACTAATTGAAAATTGTATATAGACGGTGAAATTCTCGTTATGCTTAATGGGAAGCAATTCGATAGGGTAATATCCTCTAGAGGACATCGGCGAGGTGATCCGCTATCTCCATATTTGTTTATCATCCGCGGAGAAGTATTCTCCCGTATGTTACAGGAAGCTGTACGGAAAAAGGATCTTCATGGGCTAAAGATAGCTAGATCCGCACCGACAATATCTCATCTCTTGTTTGCTGACGAACTAATGATATTAGGGGAAACTATCACACAAGAGACACTCCGCAGACCTTTGGTTTAGCTTCTAGGAAAAAGATTAATTTTGACAAATCTTCTATTATGTTCAACCCAAATACTTATAATAACGTCAAGTACGGAGTCTTATATATATTACAGATGTCTGAAACAGTAAACCATGAGAAGTAGTTAAGAACTTCCAATCTGTTTTGGACTGTCTAAGTCAACATCTTTGGAAGTGCTCAAGGAGAGAATATGGGAAAAAGTGGACCATTAGGATCACAAAAAATTATCCAAAGGAGGAAAGGAATTGCTCAATAAAGTATTTTTACAATCCATTCCCACCTACACAATGTCTTACTTTTATGTTACCTGATAACCTGATAGAGAATATCCATACAACATACACAAGATATTGGTGGGGAAGACTTCTCAAAAAAAGAAAAGTCATTGGGACCAATGACGCCCACTATATTTACCAAAAGGCTTGGGAGGACTGGGCTTCATGGATCTAAAGATCTTTAAAGATGCAATGCTAGGAAAACAGACTTGGAGAATACTTAGTAATCCTAATTCAATGGTGGAAAAAATTATAATCCTCTGGTTTAATCTTAAAAATATATGGAGTGAAGTGCGTATATAACCCTACATAATTCACATAAGTGCAAATATAACTCTGTGATAATTTCAAGAGCAAATATAACCCTAGGTAGTTAGTGTATGTGCAAATATAAACTTTTCCGGCAATTTAAGGCCAGAATTCAGTGAAAAGACTATTTTACCGCTCTATAAAAAATAAATACAAAAGCATTGAAATTACATTCATACCCCTAAAGCCCTAATTCTTCCTCTTTCATTTTTCTCTTCTTCCCCTCTATAGCTTACGCCATCCCCGTAGCATCCTCACCATCATCCTCACCTCTGCAACGTTCTTACCACCTACTTTGAATATATCCACCTCCCCAACTCCATAAACGGCGCCGCCGCTTGCATCTTCTGCAGTGGCGGTGACAGCCTGCACCAGTTCCCGCACCACTCCAGCTCCGGCGTCCTAGCGGTGGTGTGAGTTGAATTTGGTGATGGCTAGCGGTGGCACATATTGAAACTGACGGTGGCGCTAATTGAAGCTAGCGGTGGCTCGGATTGAAGCTGGCGGTGACGCGAGTTGAAGCTGGCGGTGACGCAGATTGAACCTGGCAGTGACAGAGAATTTAAGAAAAGGGATTGAAAAATGGGGGACTCCAGCTGCGACTCTATTTCCATTGACATAGAGTCCGTTTCGTTTACCGACAAGGTTCTTCCTTTTCTCGTACTGGGTTCTTTGTTTCTTTTCTTGTGTAGATTGAAGCTGGTGGTGATGCTAGTTGAAGATGGTGGTGGTGTGGATGCAGATACGGCTCACAGACCTGGAGAGGGACGCCAAAATAGGTGAGATCGGAGGAGTGGACGAGCGCGTCAGTGTCGGTCGTAAACTAAGGAAAGCCTAATCTCACGTGGGAGGGGGTGGGGGTAGTGGCAGGGGTGGCTGGAGGGGGTGGGGGTAGTGGCAGGGGTGGCTGGAGGGGGTGGTGGTGGTGGAAGAACATCGGCGGGGCATTTTTGTCTTTCAAAATTTCATATTTGGCTGAAAGGGCATTTTGGTCATTTCCAATCAGCCAATGGCCGGTAAATGCATGATTATAGTCTTTAGGGTTATATTTGCACTAATGTAAAGTAGTTAGGGTTGTTTTTACCCTAAAAATTATCTCAGGGTTATATGTGTACTTATTGAAGTATATAAGGTTATATTTGTATATATCCCAAATATATATAAAAAAACATAGTGTAGTGCCTTTGACTTGTCATTTGCTTTTTTTGAATGATCACAAGATTTGACTCCTCTATATTCATTGACAAAATAACCAACGGGAAGGGCTGGTTTGCGGATGAGGAATTGGTATATAGACCCAACATGCTTTCAACTACTACAAATTAGAGCTATCGTAACACTTTCCTTGCAACACTTATTAAAAATCCTACAATAGCTTATAAAGTGTTACTTAACCTTTGAAAAGTGTTAGATAAATATTGAAAAGTGTTACCTAGATTTTAAAAAGTGTTACTTTAGGTGCTAATAATACTAAGTTGAACCTATTGCAGCACTTTTACGAGTATTACCTTAGGTGATGTTGCATTAGATCTAAAGTAACACTTTTTTAAAAACTTAGGTAACACTTTTCAATATTTATGTAACACTTTTCAAAGGTTTAAGTAACACTTTATAAACTATTATAACATTTTAAATAAGTGTTGCAAGGAAAGTGTTAAATTAGCCTTAGTTTGTAGTAGTGATACTTCCCATTGTCGTTTTTCTTGGATGGCAAACTTGGCTATGATCCCTTATATGCATGGCGATCCATACAGGAAGTTAGACAGTTACTGAAACTAGGTGTTCATAGGGGTATTGGATCTAGGGTGACTAATAATATTAAACACGATCCTTGGTTACCAAGAGTTGGCAACCCAAAAACCAAATCTCTTCCGGCATCTTTCCCAGATAACATGATAGTGTACCAGTTGAAATTGGGAGGCACAAATTATTGGAACTAAAGTCTTATGCTAGTGACTTTAAATGAAAAACAAGCCCCTGTCATATTATCCATGCCACGTAGTAGTAACCATCATCACCCTGATAGATGAACTTGGCAGCCAACGGCCAACGCTAAGTACACTGTAAAATTAGGATATAACATGGTAATTAATTCTCCACTTTATTCCTATGTAAAACATATGACTAATAGCAACTCGGGTCCCTCTCCACATTGGAAGCAAATCTGGAACCTGAGGGTGCAGCTAAAAACTAAGCACTTAATATGGAGATTGTGCAAGAATCAACTGTCATCACCAAACAATCTTGGACAAAGACACTCGAGGCATGAAACCATATGCTTGACATGCTCATGTGAAGATATATCTGACCCACTTATTCTTCCATTACCATGTAGCATATCAGATCTCGTTCACAACATATTTACATGAGAAGATATACATATCAATAGCCGAGTGTAGAACTATGGACACAAGAACTTATACTAGAACTGACTAGCCAAGACATGTCTCTTATAGCTATGATGCTATACCAGGTGTGGGACCACCAAAATAAACTACTTCATGAAGAGAAACACGTCCTTTAACCACAACATAGTGCTCTTTATGCTAACAAACAATTATAAATCCTAGAAAGAAAAAAAGCCCCCCAACAGGGAACACCTTGTACTTTGACGCAACAACATCTAGTGAGAACACCTGGGATGGTTCATAAGGGACTCAAATGGTGGGTGGGTAAACGTTGAGGCACACATGCTACTTTTTCCATACACTGCTAAACAAATGGATGCTCTATCTTTGAGGATATACTTACAATCATCATTGGACAAAATTTATCAGTTCAGCGAATTCGAGGAGACACACAAATTATTGTCAACAGGACTCATAGCCAAAATGATGACCTATCTGATTTTGGTCTAATCATAAGCGAGATCTCAAGCCTAATAGAATCTCAACATTGTCCAAGAGTAGTTCGGACCAAAAGACAGGACAATGTAATAGCTCACACATTGGCTACCTATGCCAAACAATGTGGAGACTGTATCTCTTTATGGTATCACATCCCATAATGTGTAACACCATTCTTTGAAAATCAATGAATTCCTTTAAATTTAAAAAATAAAAATCAGAGACGAATGACCACACTTGATAGAATCGACCATTTTCAATATCTTACAGAATTAATTAGGCATATGCACTAATTTTCAAAAGAAGAAGAAGAAGAGGTATATACACTATCAACTAAATATATCAGATAACTTGGGAAAATAAGATGTAACAGAAACTACCATTCTCCATAAATAAGGATGACGGACAAAGATACATATAGACGTGGAGATGTCTATGGTTTAGTAGTTACCTGGAAAATGTTAAGTTCTCGTTATGAAGAATGATGCAAGGAGCAGGTGTTACCAACCCGAGTCTTCAAAAAAGAGGTATGAATATCTCTACGAAAAGTTAGACATGCCTTATACAAGATGAGTTAGTTAGCCATATGATTTTCAAATGTGAATTTTCAAAAAGAGTCGGTCGGAGCTTCATATTGGGGTTTAATTTCAATTGTCAGAGAGGGAGGTCAAAAAATTGATATGTTTTGTAATTTAGGCAATCTGGTGTGTTCGACACAATGGCAATTGATCAAATTCTTGTAGCACTAGAAAGGATAATGGTGACAATCCATTCACTCACCGCATGTACAACATAAGTATCACGAATAAAGATAAGCCTGCTAAATGCTAAAAATAAGGCGAGCAATTTCAACATTAAATAAGTACACATGAAGGTCAATTCGAAGAAAGCGAGAAGGATGGAGACACTAGAGAGAAAAAAGAAAGGGCAAACCACGGAGACCGTAGAGAGAAAGCTGGGGGTAACTGATCAACCAACTCTTTCTCTCTGTTAATACCGGAAAACCAGCATGACAAGAGCCCAAAATATTCCACCTCGATGCTTCATGTTCTGATTGGTCGAGTCCTATAATGAAAAAGGGGGACCAAGAAAAAAGTCGTACCAGAAGGGAAAGGTAAAAATGGTAAGAAAACAAGTGAAAAAAATCACCATACCGATTCAAGGAGCATCACTCAAAATTATAGCCATCAAAGTTTTTGGTGAAAGAATCAGAAATTAAAGGGGACAAAATCCCTCACTACATGTGTAAACCCATTTTCCTCTTGGCACATACGGTTTTTTTCAACAATATTACTAGAACTCTGCTAAATAGGCTCTCTGTGAAAATGTGAGAAATGTACACAAAGAACCTCAGGGGCACCCTTTTTATAACACCTCTAGAGAGCCAAAATACACCTAGAGAGGCGTGGAACCATCAATAAGCTTTTAGAAAAGAAGGAAAAAGGGCGGCCTTAACTTAGGGACTTTTAACTTCCCCGAAATAGACGACACACCATAACTCAAGTAAAGTGGTTGAGTTAAAAGAAAATGAGTCATCAAGGGAAAAAAAATTAAGGTCATTTAATTGAACCACAATCAAGTAAGTGAGAAACGATGGTCCTCATTGAAGCTCGCACCTTCAGCTCTCCTAGGGCTATTGATGAACATTGGAACTGAAACTCTCCCTCTCACTGAAGGCCAAATTTTAACTCCACATTTGGACCTTAAAACATCATACTGAGCTGAAGTCCAAAAGTTAAAAAGGAAAAATCGTCAAAACTGATTACATCTTCGAATTACAAATCCATTTAAGGTACAGTTATGGTACATTGAATATATGGTAATCTTATTGTAGTAAGACAACTATTTCTACAAGGAAAGTTGATATTTAACCTAACATGATTATAAGATCTCTTGGATCAACACCCATAAATACCAAGGTATTCCTTCTTTCTATTCATTCAATTCTCAAATTAAAAACTTTGGATCTTACTTTACCATTGGAGTTTTTCCCCAGGAGCGGGGCCATGGATCACAGTTTACATGCATCATCCATATATATAAGTTTTTTTCTTCACTTTACGATGGTGTCCTCTCGCTCTCCTAAATTCCTTGGCAGTTGGTGATGGACAAAACCCCTATTCTATGTTGCACTTTTTTTTGCTGAAGCTCCTCCCCTGTTCTCAGAGTTCTTAAAAACTCAGTATACAATTGTTCACTGTTAGCCTCCAAGAATGCTGAAAATGCCTAATTTTCATTTTCATGTTCAACATTAAGAGGCTTCGCTTCTTGTTCCTATTTGACATGGACATATTCACACTCAGTATGCATTTTTTTTGTTTCTTTGGATCTCTAGTGTGTTATTCAATGGTGGTGGTTGCTGTTGTGTTCGACTCCTGTCGCTTTTAGTTACTTCCATAGCTATAGAAGAAAATACATCCCTACACAAGGAGCTAATGATGTGGAAAAAACATTTATTAGTTACGGTAATTTTCTTTAAGCAATATTTCCTCATTTTGCTAACCTGTAAATTGTTCCAAGGAGTTGGTCCAGAGGAAAGAAACTCCAGAGACCAAATTAGTAGAATTCAATTTTGGTATAATGTATGTAAGTAATGCGGAGTGTTTACCTGACTTGGTGCCTTCTCTAAGATTTTTAGGACTAGAAAAAACCTCATTCTAGCTTTCCAGATTGTGGGATGGTTTTGCTCATGCTATATTACTACGATCATGTTCGCTGATCGTGTCTTCATGTGGTCGTTTCCTCCAAAGTCTTTGATGGTGCGCTAGTAATGTTAGGCCTAACTAGAATGGATCCAACTCGTAGTGGGTTGGGCCAGAATAGCTCACTCCCCAACTCATCTGTATTGAGCCTACCCAACATAGTGGAAACCTTACTACTTACTCCACAAGAACTCAAAACCTTAACCCTACCTAGGAAGGGCCGCCATATATAAAAAGTACCATGTAAACAATACTATTCATGATTCATCCACTATTCACTTAAAAATATAGAAAAACCATAACTTTATCACCAGAGAGTCTTCCCCCCAAAACTCTTATGGGGCTCTTTCTTGCAGCACATGACTGAGGAATTGATGGCTTAGCAAAGTCAAATCTTAGATGCATCAATTGGCACGCCCAGTGGGACCCATAAAGTTAGATCGTGAATTCCTTGGTTTATGTCTACTCCTATGACCAGTACGTTGTGCAGGAGTGAACAAGTGAGAAATAGGAACATAGATGCCGGTGAAGAGGTGCAATCCCATTTACAGAGGAAGGAAAACAAGGAGAACTAAGAAAATGGTTAACCCTCTTGGATCTCAAAGCATTGGAATTGATCCAGCTGCAATGATGATCGGGTAGCACCTGATTGTCATGGTTGTAGAGGGATCTCAGATTAACAATTGGAGGTTAGTGTCGAGCTCTAGGTGAAGGTTATTGCTACAACAGACCCCTCGTTTAACCTAGAACCAAACACGTTAGTGGAGACCGATGGTTAGTTCCCAAAGGCATTAGACGACTCCCACATTGAGGCATATGAAATAACCATTCAAATAAACCTTAACATGGGAGGAGCTGCATTTCCATTTCAGCTACATTTGGTGCAGTTGGCTCAGACCCTTACGGCCATGAGATTCCACATTACCCCTTCCTCGATGCCTTTTTAGACGATTGTTCAACCATCGATGGGGACCCCAATCTCGATGCCCCTGCTGGTTCAAGCGAGACTTAGCTCCAAGCAGTGCCAAGAGTATCTTATTCTGGGTACCAGGAGTAGATGTTCAAGCTCGACCACAACCCTCATTTCCGGATCTTAGGAGAGGATTGGTATACTCGGCACTGGCTACAATGTCACTGTTTTTGAACTTTGAGCTCCCTTGAATGTTGGTCTAACCCAGAGGATTATACATGGGAAGTGAAAGGTTAGGGACAACTTTGACCCTCGATGGGGAACCCTGCTTCCTACCCCTATTATCCGTTACAGCCGCCCTATCATCACACTTTAATGGGATAATGTTGGCCTCATTTTGGATTATGTTGCCACAAAAAGTGTATTAGATGGATGCCTCTCAACTATCGAATCATTATATAGACCCGCAGATGGGATGATTTGGTAATAGTGCTGGAGATGCCCTGACTAGGGACTTGGATAGGCTGATTGGCCCTTTAAGGTAGGTGGTTGGCTCCCCTTTCAGTCCTGGATCATGACTACTCGATGGTCAGCAGATACAAAACCCCCAGAGGGAATTTCCACTTACTCTGGGGACAAAGACCCTAGAGAGTTCATACAAACCTTCCTCAGTATTATGAACTCCCATGACTTTAATGAGCAGTTAAATTGTAAGCTCGTGGGAATATACCTTTAAGGGAAAGCTCAAGAATGGTTCAACAAGTTGAGCAAAGGATCGTTGCATACTTATAGAGATTTCAAAAAAACCTTACTGGGATAATTCTTCCAGAAGAAGTGATTTAACAAGACTTTAGCCGAGTTGTACCAAAGTCGACAAAGGGTAGGAGAATCCACAGAGGTGTTCTATCACCAATATGTGGATGAGAACCTCAGTGTGATTGATCACATCAATAATGGAGTTATCATGGGGGTATATGCAAGGGATGAGCAATGTGGAACTGTACAAGAAATTGATCACAAAAACCCAAGATACCTTGCAGTAATTACAAGAGCTCGTTGAGCAATACTCGAAGGTCAAAGAGGCGGGAAAAAAGAAACAAGATGGCAATAAGGAAATAGAAAGGCAAGTGAGACCTTCCGATCACAAGTCAAAGAGACCCGAGGCTACAAGATTAAGCTTCGAGGGTTACACTCATCTTGCCAAATCTCGAGCAGAGATCCACTCCGTCCATCGAGGTTGTTTAAGCTTCCGCCCTCGATGAAAGAGTCGCCCCTGAGGAGGGTATGATGAAAATATTGTGGCACCATAAAGACTATGGCTATGACACAGAGGATTTTTCATCATCTTAAATATGATATCAAATTATGTGCAAGAGAATGGCTCTTTCGAGGCGGCGTAGTAAGGCCACGAGCCCGAGAGGAGTCTGCAAAGGGAAAAGAAGAATGATGACCTTAGCGACTGTACAAACAGAATTCTAATCAAAATGCTGATGTTGGGAGAGCAGAAAGGGACCAACAAGGAGCGAGTAGAGTACGAGGTGAAGTGTGACTTCGATAACAGGCTGTAGGAAATTAAGATAATAGTGGAAAAGGAAATCAAGTTTCTCATTGGGTGATCAATGCCATTAAAGGCATCATGAGTTAAAAGTTCTCTAATACTATCATTAAAGCTAATTATAGGCATGTTCCCTCGGGTGAACCCCAGCGGAAAGGGTTTTGGCCAGATGAGACTTTAACATTGTCAGAAGCAGATGCAGTTCCTAGACAAAATCCACATGCAGATCATATGGCCGTTCATGCAATGATCAGAAATTCCTATGTGAAGAGGGTGTTTATTGATGATGGTAGCAGAGCCGAGCTGATGTTTGCTAGCTATTTCAGTCAGTTGGACATGGGGCTTCATAACTTGAAGAGGTTTGCACTGCCTCTGTCGGGTTTCATGAGGAGGATGGTACTCCTCTTAGGAATAATCACTTTGCTTGTTTGATTTGTCATTGGTGACAAAGAAGTAATAGTCGAGTGTAGCTTCGCGTGATTGATGCTATCTCTCTTTATAACTTAATAGTAAGACAGTGGATGTGCTAAGCTCGAGCTGTATGGTCGCCCTATCACTTAACGATGAAGTTCTCTACCAATAAAGGGATAGAAATTTATGGAAGGGATCAAATGGTGGCCGGAAGTTGTATGATGATGGTCTTGAAAGAAGCCAAAAAGGGAAAGATGTAGCCTCAGTTCATGGAGAGTTTGGTCCGGCAGACACCGAGCTGTTTCCGATTCGATCTTCAGGAACGATCGTGGTGGGGAAATTTATCCCAAAAACCATGAAGGAGAAGCTAAAAACCTTGCTTGATAGTTATGCTGATGTGTTCTCATGGATCACTACTGATCTTACCGGGGTACCACGACAATTAGTGGTCCATAAGCTAAACATTGATCCATCCCAAAAGCCTATCAAGAAGAAGAGAAGGATATTCGACCATGATCAGGCGGACGCTATCAAAGAAGAAGTAGGAAGCCCATTCGAGCTAAAGTCATAGAGGAAGTATTCTATCCAGAATGGTTATCCAACCTTTTTATGGTCCCTAAGCACGATGGTGCTTAGCGCATATGCATTGACTTTATGGATGTCAACAAATGTTCCCCTAAAGATAGCTACCCCTTGCCATCGAATGAGTCAAATCGATAACCGGGGTATAGTGTGTCAGCCTTCTTCAATTCTCATAAGGGTTACCACCAAAAATTTATGGCAGAAGAGTATAAGGAGAAGACGTCGTTCATCATGGACGTCGAAACATTTTGTTACAAAAAAGATGCCATTCGGTCTCAAAAATGCTGGAGCGATCTACTAAAGGTTGGTGGATAAGCTCTTTAAAAAGCATACTGGAAGAAACATGAGACACATGTGGATGATATGGTGGTGAAAAGCATAAGTTACTATCAATTCTTGCTTGACCTAGAAGAGACTTTCAAAGGGCTTTGTTGCTCGAACCTAAAATTTAACCCAGCTAAATGCGTGATTAGAGTAGGGGTTGGAAAATTCTTTCATGGTCACGGAAAGGGGGATCGATGTTAATTCTGAGAAGGTCAATGCTTTAATCAATATGAAGCCACCACGAACACTGAAGGATGTCCAAAGGCTTACAACATCCTTGGTTGCATTGAGTCGTTTCTTTTTGAAGGGTGCTGAAAAGAATTTTCCATTTTTCAATGTGTTGAGGAAAGAAAAACAAGTTTGAATGGACTGATAAATGTAAAGAGGCATTCTAGGCTTTGAAATAACACCTTCGAAGTTTGCCTACTTTGATGAAGCTTGAAAGGGGAGAAACCTTGTACCTTTACAACTGGCCTCTCATTTGGCGATCAATGCTGTGTTGGTAAAGGAGAAAGAACACCAACAACACTCGATCTACTTCATCAGTAAGGCTTAGCAGGGACCGAAGATGAGGTATACTACCCTCGAAAGGCTAATATTAGCCCTTGTCCATGCGGCGAGGATAATTCGACCATATTTCTAGGGTCATACTATTTTCCTGCTCACCAACCACCCTATCAAACAAATACTCCTCAAGTCCGAAACATTGAGACGGATGATGAAATTGGATATCGAGTTAAGGGAGTATGATATACAGCCAAGGGTGGAAATTAAGGGTTTGATCCTGGCGGATTTTATTTAGGAAACCACTGAGCTCATCGAAGTTGAAGAAGAAAGGTTGACTGATGAAATATGGAAGCTTTATGTGGTTGGATCTTCGCACTCGGGGGGAAGTGGAGCAAAGGTACTGCTCACTAGCCCCAATGGCACGGATTACCCTTACGTGTTGCACTTTGACTTCAAGGCTACAAACAATGAGGTTAATTACGAAGCCATGATAACTTGTCTTCATTTAGCCAATGAGCTCAAGGTCTGAAATCTGGAAATATTTAGTGACTCTCAGACTGTGGTCCAGCTAGTCAACGGGGAGTACTAGGCTAGGGAGAGAATCCTACAATGCTACTTGGAGGTAGTGAAGCGTATACTAAAAAAATTTCATTAGTATACCTTGACACAAGTGCCTCGATAAATGAACCAAAAGATGGATGCCTTAAGAATACTCGCTTCTTCTAATCTCAACCTGCAGTTTCAAAAATGACCGCGGATGGAAACCTTGAGTAAGCGGAGTCTCGAAGAAAGATGGCAATGTTGGTGGAGGAAGAAAATTCCTGGATTACGCCTATCATGAGCTACCTTCGAGAAAGAACCTTGCCCCAATGGGCTGTCGAAGCAGGGAAGATAAGGCTAAAAGCTCTCAAATATGTTATTTATGAGGACATATCGATGGGGCCACCTTCAACCACTTCTCCGATACGTCACCCCACACGTGGCAGACTACTTGATCTGGAGAGCTCATGAGGCAGTATGTGGAAGTTATCTGGTGGCTCGACCTGTGGCGAAAAAGTTTCTTGGTGAGGGGTATTAATGGCCTAAAATATTTGACGATGTTAACAAGCTGATAAGATATCAAAAATGTCATTTATTATATTTTTATTAGTTTAGTATTTTTAGGAGGTCAACACTATACTCTTT
>JAULKM010052394.1:0-12683 GCA_032355605.1 Rubia tinctorum
TATAAAAATATGTGTACATCAACTAAAAAAACATCACATAGATTTTAGAAGGCAGTTGTAGAAAGTTTCCTTCACCCTCGAGATGTCCATTTTTGGATGCTATGCAATAAATTCCTCATTCAAGTCCCTATAAGTCATCACCAGTTTGTAGCCCAGGGACTTTTGTCTCTGGTCAAACATCATCTTCTCCGGCAATGCTGTGCACAATAATTTGATGCCGTAGCTGGTCTTGGCGCACTTACCGAAATCATACTTGTTTATCACTTTTCTTCTCCATTGTAGTCAAATAGAATCTCCATGAAAGATGTTTAGAATTGGGTAGTAATTTACGTATTCAATCATAGTTTCTAATGTTATGTTATGTTAAAGTTTAAAATTATATTGTGCATATTATGCTTGAATTATTCACGTGCATGAGAAGGTGATATGCACATTCTATAGGCTAACTAAAAATGTCAGTGAATATCTCATTTTTTTGAAATAGCTTAGCAATAAAATTTCCATTTCTTCTGGTTGGCAAGCAAAAATCTAACCACTATACTACTCACAGGCATATATCGTGCTATAATTCATGTGCATGTCACCTTGTGACTTTGCGTGCATATATGTAGTTTTCCTTCTCTCAACAAAATGCAATACTCTCTTAGGTTAACATGAGAATTATATAAACATCAATGTGAGTTCAACATGGGGTTTCGTTTGGGTAATTTTAAAATATTTTAGATCATTTGTGAATTTTAAATATTTCATTCACAAACATCACCTAGATTTTAAGAGGTAGTTGTAAAATGATTCCTTCACCATCGAGATGTCCATTATAGGATGCTATGCCATAAATTTGATGTGGTACAAGTCCCTATATCTTATCACCAGTTTGCAGCCCATGAACTTCCGTCTCTGGTCAAATATCATCTTCTCCGGCAATAGAATCTCCATAAAGTTTTCTGGAATTGGTTAGTAATTTACGTATTCAATCATATTTGCTAATGTTATGTTAAAGTTTAAAATTATATTGTGCATATTATGCTTCAATTATTCACGTGCATGTGAAGGTTATATGCACATTCTATAGGCTAACTAAAAATGTCAGTGAATAGTCTCTTTTTTTGAAATAGTTTAATAATAAAATCTCCATTTCTTCTGGATGGCAAGCAAAAATCTATCCACTATACTACTCACATGCATATATCGTGCTTTAATTCACATGCATGCCACCTTGTGATTTTGTGTGCATATATGCATTTTCTCTTCTCTCAACAAAATGTAATACTTTCTTAGGTTAACATGATTATTATATGAACATCAATGTGTGTGTTCGGCCTGGGGTCTCGTTGGGTAATTTCGAAATATGTTAGATCATTTGTGAATTTTAAATATGACATTCATAAAGACATAAAAATATATATAGAAGTTTTTAAAAAATATTTGTACATCAACGGAACAAACATTGCATAGATTTTAAGAGACAGTTGTAGAAAGTTTACTTCACTCTCGAGATGTCCATTTTTGGATGCTATACGATAAATTTCCTCATTCAAGTCCCTATAACTCATCACAAGTTTGCAGCCCATGGACTTATGTCTCTGATCAAACATCATCTTCTCCGGCAATGACTTGCACAATAATTTGATACGGTAGCTGGTCTTGGCACACTTATCGATATCACACTTGTTTACAACTTTTCTTCTCCCTTATAGTCAAAAATAATCTCCATTACAGTTGTTTAGAATTGGTTAGTAATTTACGTAATCAATCATATTTTCTAATGTTATGTTCAAATTAAAAATTGTATTGAGCATATTATTCTTCAATTATTCAAGTGCATATGAAGGTGATATGCACATTCTATGGGCTAACTAGAAATGTCAGTGAATATCTCATTTTTTGAAATAGTTTAATAATAAAATCTCCATTTCTTCTGGATGGAAAGCAAAAATCTAACCACTATACTACTCATGTGCATATATCATGCTATAATTTGCATGCATGCGACCATGTGACTTTCCGTGCACATATGCATTTTTTTTCTCTCAACAAAATCTAATCCTTTAGTAGGATAACATGAGTATTAGATCAACATCAATATGTGTTCGGGGTGGGGTCTCGTTTGGGTAATTTTGAAATACGTTAGATGATTCGTGAATTTTAAATATGACATATATAAAGATTTAAAAAATATATAAAAGTTTTTAAAAAATATTTGTACATCAACGGAACAAACATCACATAAATTTTCCGAGGCGGTTTTAGAATGTTTCCTTCACCCTCGAGATATTCATTTTAGGAGGGTATGCCATAAATTTCCTCATTCCCATCCCTACATCTCATCACCAATTTTCGGCCCATGGACTTTTGTCTCTGTTCAAACATCATCTTCTCCAGCATTGGCGTGACCAATATCTTGATGTGGTAGTCGGTCATGGCGCAATTACCGCTAGCACACTTGTTTATAATGTTTCTTCTCTGTTGTAGTTAGATAGAATCTCCATGAAAGTTGTTTAGCAATGGTTTGTAATTTACGTATTCAATCAGTTTGCTAATGTTATGTTGAAGTTTAAAATAACAATGTGCATATTATTCTCTGATTATTCACGTGCATATATTATGCTTCGATATAATATGCACGTGATATGCACTTTCTATAGGCTAAGTAAAAATGTCAATGAATATTTTATTATTTGAATAAGTTTAACAATATAATCTCCATTTCTTTTGGATAGCTAGCACAAATTTAACAACTAGACTACTCACATGCATATCACGTGCAATAATTCACAAGCATGCAACTTTCAAATTTGCGTGCATACATGCATTTTTTTTTCTCTCAACAAAATGTTATCTTTTCTTAGGATAACATGAGTATTATATCAACATCATTGTGTGTTCGGGGTGGTGTCTCATTTGGGTATTTTGAAATATCTCTAATCATTTTTGAATTTTAAATATGACATTTATAAAGACTAAAATATATATATATAAGTTTTTAAAAAATTGTACATCAACATAACAAATACCACACAAATTTTCAGTGACGTTTGTAAATAGTTTCCTTCACCCTCGAGATGTCCTTTTTGGATGCTATGCCATATATTTCCTCTTTCCCATCCCTACATCTCATCACTAGTTTGCAGCCCATGGACTTCTGTTTCTGATCAAACATCATCTTCTCTGGCATTGGCGTGTCGAATAACTTGATGTGGTCATCGGTCTTGGCGCACTTACCGATAGCACACTTGTTTATAACTTTTGTTCTCCCTTGTAGTCATATAGAATCTCCATTAAAGTTGTTTGGCAATGGTTAGTAGTTTACATGTTCAATTAGTTTGTTAATGTTACGTTGAAGTTTAAAATATCAATGTGCATATTGTGCTTCGATTATTCACGTGCATATGAACGTGATATGCACTCTCTATAGGCTGACTAAAAATGTCCATGAATATTTCATTTTTAAAAATAGTTTAATAATAAAATCTCCATTTCTTCTGGATAGCCAGCACAATCGTAACAACTAGACTACTCACGTGCTATAATTCACACGCATGCCACTTTTTGACTTTCCATGCATATATGCATTTTTTCTCTCAACAAAATGTTGTCATTTATTAGGATAACATAAGTATTATATCAACATAAATGTGTGTTTAGGGTGGGGTCTCATTTGGGTAATTTTGAAATATGCTAGATCATTTGTGAATTTTAAATATTATAGTTATAAAGACTTAAATAAAGTGTTGAATTTTTTTTAAAAATATTTGTTAATACGTTCTTGCTTCAATTCATAGGTGGATCCATCAAGAAGTTTAGAATCAAGTTTATGCCGCTATATTCTGGTTATGATGCATAGTTGAGTAATGGATTTGGGTGACAATCAAACAGAATGTTGAAGAGGTAGATCTTGGGTTCTCTAATTTTTTACTTCATCTGCCTTAATCTACTTTCGGTTATAAAACTCTCGTGCCTCTCAACCTAAACGGTCCTGAGGTGAGAAGAACCTTTCCCCCCACGACATGCATTCCGTGTTTGGAAACCCTAGAACTTGATTCAGTAAGCTCTCAAGACGACGAGTTTGAAAGTAAGATAACTTCTTTAGGTGTGGTACTTAAGAAGTTATTTATTCAGATGCAAAGTTATAATGCATTGACAATTTGTACAAGCACAAAAGTTGAAGTGCCTTAAGATAAAATTTCAACAAGCATAATAAACATGGTAACGGATGTGGAAAATACATAAATACCCCTACCCACGAGGATGATATCAAGGATGATGTATCATAGTCAGCATTGTTAGCAAATGACGGATAATATTATCTTTCGTCCCATATGGTTTTCTTCGGATTAGCGCCGCTAAAAAAAATTTAACAATTACATTATTCACGTGCATATAACGTGCTATAATTCATATACATGTCACTTTAAAGGTAGATAAGAATTTATTTATGAACAAAATGTCAATGGATATTGAATTTTTGGGGAAAAAATTAATGCTCATAATAAAATCTTCATTACATCTTGATAGTTACCACGCATTTAAAAATTAGATTATTCACATGTTATAATTCATATGCATGTCACTTTTCATGCAAAAAACACTTTTTCTAAATAGAATTTTTTCCCATCTGGGGGAAGACTCAAATATCATGTGTACATAAATGTGCAATATAAACCAAGTGTAGTAAGTACGTAATACAATAGTAAGCATCCAGACGAGATTTACATGTAAAATCCATTACCCTACAATTACAAAGATATTGCATCCTAACACTGCTGATGGAAAAAAAATCTAACCCACATTCAAGGGATAGCAAGACAAATAATTTTTACACCAATAGAACAAACCTTACACAAATTTGCAGAAACGGTTCTTGGGAGTTTTCTTCACCCTCGAGATGTCCATTTCTGGATCCTTGGTTATGAATTTCTTCATTCCTAATCCAGCATCTCACCACCAGTTTAGCCCATGGACTTCTGTCTTTGATCAAACATCATCTTCTTCAGCATTGGCGTGTCCAATAACTTCTTGCAATCGTCGGTCTTGGCGCAGTTACCGATATCACACTTGTTTATAACTTTTCATCTTTGTAGTAGTCAGATAGAATCTCCACAATATTTGTTTACCAAGGGTTAGGAATTTACGAACTCAATCAAGGAATATTTCATTTTTTGAAATAGTTTAATAATATAATCTCCATTTCTTCTGGATAGCTAGCACAAATCTAACAACTAGACTACTCAAGTGCATATCACGTGCTACAATTCACATGCATGCAACTTTACAACTTTGAGTGCATTTTTTTCTCTCAACAAAATGTTATCCTTTCTTGGGATAGCATGAGTATTATATCAACATCAATGTGTGTTCGGGGTGGGCTCTCATTTGGGTAATTTTGAAATATGTCAGATCATTTGTGAATTTTAAATATGACATTAATAAATACTTTAAAAAATAAATAGAAGTTTTTTTTAAAAAATTACATCAACTGAACAAACATCACACATATTTTCAGAAGCGGTTGTTGAAAGTTTCCTTCACCCTCGAAATGTCCATTTTAAAATGCTATGCCATAAATTTCCTCATTCCCGTGCCTACATTTCATCACCAATTTGCAGCCCATAGACTTCTATCTCTGGTTAATCATATTCTTCTCCGGCATTGGCGTGCCCAATAACTTGATGTGGTCATCGGTCTGGGTGCACTTACCTATAACAAACTTGTTTATAACGTTTCTTCTCCATTTTAGTCAGATAGAATCTTCATGATTTTTTTTAGCAATTGTTAGTAATTTACGTATTCAATTTGTTTCCCAATGTTATGTTGAAGTTAAAAGTTATAATGTCCATATTATGCTTCAATTATTCACGAGCATATGCACGTGATATGTACTTTCTGTAGGCAAACTAAAAATTTCAATGAATATTTCATTTTTTTGAATTATTTTAATAATATAATCTCTATTTCTTCTGGATTGCTTGCACAAATCTAACAACTAGACTACTCACGTGCATATCATGTGCTATAATTCACATGCATGCAACTTTACAACTTTGCGTGCATATATGCATTTTTTCTCTCAACAAAATGTTATCCTTTCTTAGGATAACATGAGTATTATATCAACTTCAATGTGTGTTCGGGATGGGGTCTCATTTGGGTATTTTTGAAATATGTCATATGATTTGTGAATTTTAATATGACATTTACATAGACTTAAAAAATATATTGAATTTTTTTTTTAAAAGTTGTACATTAACGGAGCAAACATCACATAAATTTTCAGAGGCGGTTGTGGAAAGTTTCTTTCAGCCTCAAGATGTCCATTTTAGGATGCCATGCCATAAATTTCCTCATTCTCATCCATACATCTCATCACCAGTTTGCAGCCTATGAACTTCTGTCTGTGGTCAAATATCATCTTCTCCGGCATTTGGGTGTCCATTAACTTTATGCGGTCGTTGGTCTTGGCGCACTTACCGATAGCACACTTATTTATAACTTCTCTTCTCTATTCTAGTCAGATAGAATCCCAATGAAAGTTGTTTAGCAATGGTTAATAATTTATGTATTCAATCAGTTATAATGTTATCTTGAAGTTTAAAATTATAATGTGCATATTATCATTCAATTACTCACGTGCATATGCACGTGATATGCACTTTCAATAGGCTAACTAAAAATGTCAATGATTTTTTAAATAGTTTAATAATAAAATCTCCATTTCTACTGGATAGCAAGCAAAAATCTAACAACTATACTACTCAGGTGCATATACCATGCTATAATTCGCATGTATGCCACCTTGCGACTTTGTGTGCATATATGCAATTTTTCTCTCTAAAAAATGTTATCATTTCCTAGGATCACATGAGTATTACATCAACTTCAATGTGTGTTTAGGGTTGGGTCTGGTTATAGTATATTTGAAATATTTTAGATCATTTCTAAATTTTATACATGACAATTATAAAGACTTATAAAATATATAGAAGTTTTTTATAAAAAAATTACATGAACAGAACAAACCTTAAACAAAAATTTTGAGTCGGTTCTTGGAATTTTCCTTCACCCTCGAGATGTTCAATTCAGGATGCTTGGCCATAAATTTATTCAATCCCATCCCTACATCTCATCACCAGTTTGCAGTCCACGGTCTTCCATCTCTGGTCTAACATCATCTTCTCCAGAATTAGCTTGTTTAATAACTTGATGCGATCATCGATCTTGGTGCACTTACCGATAGCACACTTGTTTATAACTTTTCTTCTATGTTGCAGTCAGAGAGAATCTCCATGAAAGTTATTTAGCAAGGTATAGGATTATACGTATTTAATCAGTTTGCCAATGTTATGTTAAAATAAAATTTTCAATGTGCATATTATGCTTCGATAATTCACGTGCATATGCACGTGATATGCACTCTCTATAGGCTAACTATAAATGTCAATAATTATTTCATTTTTTTAAAATAGTTTTAAAATAAAATCTCCATTTCTTCTGGACAGGTAGCACAAATGTAACAACTAGACTACTCACGTGCACATCACGTGCTATAATTCACATGAATGCCACTTTGCGACTTCGCGTGCATTTATACATTTTTTTCTCTCAACAAAATTTTATCCTTCATTGGGATAACATGAGTATTATATCAACATCAATGTGTGTTCAGGGTGGAGTCTCATTTGAGTAATTTTGAAATATGCCAGATCATTTGTGAATTTTAAATAGGACAATTTTATATTTAATATGACAATTATAAAAGACTTAAATAATGTATTGAAGTTTTTTAAAAAAAATTGTCAATGTGTTCTTGCTTCAATAAAAAAAGGTGAATCCATCAAGAAGTTAAGAATCAAGTTTATGCCGCTATAATCCAGTTATGCTGCAGTAGTTGAGTAATAGATTGGGGTGACAATCCATTAGAATGTTGAAGAGCTAGATCTTGGGTTCTCTAATTTTTCACTTCATCTGCCTCTATCTTCTTTCGGTTGTAAAACTCTCATGCCTCTCAACCTAAACAGCCTTGAGGTGAGAAAAACCTTTCCCTTCACGACATGCATTCCATGTTTGGAAACCCTAGAACTTGAATCAGTAAGCTCTTATGACAACGAGTTTGAAAGTAAGATGATTTCTTATTGTGTGGTGTTTTAGAAGTTGTTTATTCAGATGCAAAGTTAAAATGCAAAGACAATATGTACAAGCACGAAAGGTGGAGTGCCTAAAGATAAAATTAACCAAGCATATAATAAAACTGGTAATGCATGTGTGATAGACATAAACATACCTACCCACGAGGATGATGTCGAGGATTATGGATCATATTCAACGGTTTTAGCAAATGACAGATCATATTATCTTTTGTTCTGTATGGTTTTCTTCAGATTAGCGCCACTAAAAACAATAACAATTAGATAATTCACGTGCATATCAAGTGCTATAATTTATATGTGTGTCACTTTGCATGCACACAAGCATTTATTTAAGAATAAAATGTTGATGAATATTGAATTTTTGGGAAAAAAATTAATACTCATAATAAAATCAACATTACATCTTGATAGTTACCACAAATTTAAAAATTAGATTATTCACGTGCTATAATTAATATGCATGTCACTTTTCATGCATAAAACATGTTTTCTAAATAGAATTTTTTTTCCTATCTGATGAAGACTTAAATATCATGTGAACATAAATTTGCAATATTAACCAAGTTTAGTAAGTACGTAATACAATAGCATACATCAAGACGAGAACATACTTTGTTTCATAATTACATGCAAAATCCATTACCCTATGTTAGAACTTGACTTGAATTTGAATTCTTTTCTGTTTTGGATTTATTATGTGGTAATTCCAATTCCGTTTAGGAATAGGATTAGACTAGTCTTATTCCACTTTGGTTTAGGATTATGTAGTTTGAGAGATCTATATAAAATCTCATCTGGGTCTATTTGTAATATGCCTGAGATTTTGAAGACAATTTTTATGGTCTGAGAAATCTCTTCTGAGTCTGTTAATAGAATATGTTTCCATTTTGTGGATGTAGCTAACTCATTGTTAGTGAACTACGTAAAATTCTCGATGTTGTTTTGGTCTTTAATTGCACATATCATAACAAACTGGTATCAGAGCTAGTGATCGGTCGAGATAACGAAAAAGATGTCGGCTTCTAATGTGAAGATTGACAAATTCACTAGGAGAAATAGTTTCAGTCTTTGGAAAATCAAGATGAGTGCTTTACTGAAGCAGCAAGGTTTGTGGGCGCCATTGGATATGGAGGAATCCAAGAAATTGGACAAAGGTGAGACATCCAAGAAACCGGTTAAGGATGCTGATATGGAGGCACTAGAAGAGAAGGCTCATTCGACGATTCTGTTGTGTCCAACGGATGATGTTATCGTCGAGGTTACAAGTGAAAAACTGTTGCCGGTCTGTGGTTAAAGTTAGAAAGTCTATATATGACAAAATATTTAACCAACAAGCTACTCTTGAAGAAATGTATGTTCAACTTGTGCATGCAGGAAGGTGCTCCTCTAAGAGATCATCTAGATCAACTAAATACTATTCTGTAAGATTTGCGCAATATTTATGTTAAAATAGATTATGAAGATGTTGTTTTAATTCGGTTGTATCTTTACCTCTGTCATATGAGAATTTTGTTCATTCCTTCATTGGTGGGAAAGACGGTCTGTCTCCAGAAGAAGTTAGGCTTGCTCTTCATACCATAAAGGTTCGTCATAAGACATCTGGCTCTAGTACAGAAAATCAGGCATCAGGGTTAGTTGTTACTGTGAATAAGGATTGGGGGGAAATATGGTAATAAGAAGTTAAAATATTCAAATTCTAGAGGTCCTAGTAATAACGATATATGTAACTACTGTAAGGAAAAGGGGCATTGGAAAAATGAATTTCCCAAGAAAGAGAGGCAGCAAGAAAAGAAGGAAGATTGTGCTGCCTTGACAGGAACTGATGGTAATTCTGAAGGTAACTCCGAAGAATATTTAGCCCTAGTTTCAAACGATGAATCACATTATAAAGATGCATGGATTCTTGACTCCGGGGCATCGTATTTTATTTGTCCATACAAGGAATGGTTTTCAACTTATGAGCAGATAAATGGGGGAAATGTTTCTATGGAGAACAGTGTTGTCTGCAAGGTGGTTAGAATTGGATCAATCAAGATACAGACTCATGATGGTACATTCTACATCTTGAACGAGGTTAGGCATGTTCCACTGATGATAAAGAATCTAATATCACTGAGTCCCCTTGATAGTAAAGGTTTGAGTTTCCAAGGTGAAGGTAGAGTTATGAATATCTATAAGGGTTCACAAGTTGCTCAGAAAGGTATAAAGCATGGTACCTTATATATTCTACAAGGTTCTACTGTGTCAGGTTCCGCTGCAGTTGCGGCATATAAAGTTCAGAAAGAGGATATGACCAAACTCTGGCATATGAGGCTTAGCCATATCAGTGAAAGAGAGATGCAAATTATATCAAAAATGGATCTTCTTTGTAGGCACGCAATGTAGAATCTAGAGTTTTGTGAGCATTGTGTGTTTGGGAAGCTTCATCGCAACAAGTTTCCAAAGGGTGTCCATAGGACAAAGACTACACTTGATTATATCCATTCCAATTGTTGGGGTCTTTCCCAAGTTGAATTGGAAGTCACATGTATTTTGTGTCGATGATTGATAATTATTCAAGGATGACTTTGGTAATGATGATGAAACATAAGAGTGAAGCTTTCAATAATTTCAAACAATGGAAAGCTTTGATGGAAAATCAGCTGGGAAGAAGATCAAGAGGCTGCGAACTAATAATGGTCTCAAATTTTGTTTGTCTAAGTTTAAAGAATTCTGCAAAAATGAAGGAATTTCTTGCCATCATACTGTCCGAGATACTCCACAATAGATTGGGGTAGTAGAACGAATGAATCAGATTTTGTTGGAGAGAGCGAGGTGCATGCTCTCTAATGTTAGATTAGAAAAAAGATTTTGGGCGGAAGCTGTAAGTACTGCATGTTATCTGATTAACCTTGGACCATATATATAGGTATTGAGTGTAAAACACCTTACGAGGTGGGGTCTGGTAAGCCCGCTGATTATTCTTTGTTGAGAGTTTTTGGTTCTACAATTTACTATCATGTAAATGAGGATAAATTAGAACCTAGAGCTAAAAAGGGTATATTTGTGGGTTTTGGGAATGAAGTTAAAGGCTATAGAATTTGGTCACCCTCTGAAAGTCAAATTATAATTAGCAGGAGTGTAGTTTTTGATGAAAATTCTATGCTTAACTCCGCTGTGAAGTCCATTGTGGTGCTAGCTAGTAGTGATGTTGATGAAAAGGTGGAGCTGAAAGTCACTCAATATGAGAGTGAATCATAGTACCAAGGTGGAGAAGATCAATATGTAGCTCCAAATATGCCAGAGTCTCCAAGCCCTTAAGTGCGTCAGCAAAACATTGCAATAGATAGAGCTCGAAGAGTTTGAGTTGGTCCTCCAAAGAGGTATGGTTTTGAAGATATGATTTCTTATGCACTGAAAGTTGCTGAAGAGGTGGATTTGAATGAGCCATCCACCTACAGAGAAGTTATTTTAGGTAGTGAGTTTTCTCAATGCCTCACTGCAATGGGAGATAAGATGGAGTCACTTGATAGAAATCAGACTTGGGAGCTAATCAAACGTCCTAAGGAGAGGAAGATTGTCACTTGTAAATGGGTCTTCAAGAAGAAGGAAGAAATCTCACATGTTTAAGGGATCAAGTATAAAGCTCGAGTTGTTGCAAGAGGGTTCACACAAAGGGAAGGGGTTAACTATAATGATATTTTCTCACATGTGGTCAAACATACTTCAATCAGGGTGCTACTTGCAATAGTTGCACATTATAATCTCGAACTTGAGCAACTAGATGTGAAGATAGCTTTCTTACATGGGGAGCTTGAAGAAGAGATTTATATGACTGAACTAGATGGGTTCCAAGTTCCTGGTAAGGAAGATTTTGTTTACAGGCTGAAAAAGTCCTTGTATTGACTAAATTAGTCACCTAGGTAGTGGTACAAAAAGTTTGATAGCTATATGATTCAGTTGGGCTACAATAGGAGTTTGTATGATTGTTGTGTGTATCACAACAAGCTGGACGATAATTCGATGGTTTATCTAGCTTTGTATATAGATGATATGCTCATAGCTGCCTAGTCTAAGTATGATATTCAAAAGTTGAAGGGATTTCTCAGTGCTGAGTTTGAGGTGAAAGATTTGGGTGCTGCGCAAAAGATTCTGGGGATAGAGATTTATAGGGAAAGAAATCTGAGGAAACTTTTCTTATCGCAGAAAGGTTACATCTACTTAGATGTCTTCCAGTTACATTCAGAGGTGATTATCTCAGTCAAGGTCTGTCATTGCTGCTCCTTCGCTTGGAAAATCCTTCGATTCCTCTCACTCCATATGTGAAAAAAATTGAGTATAGCTGCAGTTTGCTCCAATTCCTCCTTGCCTTGAATTGATGGAGCTTCCTCTTCAGTTCCCTTAGGTTCTTGGTGCTTCCTAAATCTAGTTGTTGCTGAATGGATATAGTGAAAGGGCAGTGCAGGAATAGGTGAGTAGCATCCTCCCTTTGAGTTTTACAGAAACTACACTTTGATCCCCTTGGTATGATCTTGAATCTCTCCAGCCTGTCAACTGTGG
>JAULKM010052403.1:0-12683 GCA_032355605.1 Rubia tinctorum
TTGATGACATCCTAAGTGTTAATAGCATGCTTATAATTAGAATGAATCATGTAAGAAGTGATCAAATTGTTCGAATAGCTATATTTTTACCACTAACATAAAAGATATATATCATAAGACGATTTAACCACATTAATACAATAAAATATTACACAGTACAGTAAGAGCTATCAGTGAAATATATAAAAATGTGAGCGTCACAATAAATATTACACAATATTTAAATAATCATCAACAAAATGTATTTAAAAAATGCATACCACAAAAACCGCGCATCGCGCGGTGCTCATCTTGCTAGTATATTTTAAGTGGAGATCATGAACCGGGTTGACCACCACCAGACAACCGAACATACCGGAAAAGAAAGCAACACTAGCGGCGATGGAGATCATGAACTGGGTCGACTACCATTGGATAAGAAAGAAACACTAGAGGCGCAGTTGAAGAATTTAGAAAATCTCAAGGCAGAGGAAATTGAGGTGGCCTTTGATGGGAACCACTGGTAGGGGGCCTCTGATCAATTGGGGTGAGAGCTTTGATGGATTCGTCAAGCCCCGTGACACAAGGCCAATCGAAAACACCCATGGAAGGACGACCTTCAACCGCTTGGATACGACATCGCAAATGAATGGCGAGGGCGCCAGAAGTTAAAAGAGAAAAGAAGATGGAAACAATTTGGGGATTTTTCAAATCTTAAATTGGAAATACATTTAGGGTTTTGGAGGGTATAATAATAGAAATGTACGTTTAAGTTACTTATTTTTTTAATTAGAGGGGAATTTTTATTGTTTCACATAAAACTGGAAAAATACTATTTTTGACCAAAACTTTATATCATACCAGAGTTATATTAGCACTTTTGAAAAATTGAGAGTTATATTTGCGCTTATCAAATAACTGAGTGTTATGAAAGCATATTGTTCATAACACTTATAGGGTTATCTGTTGGTTATTTTCATTTATTTGCAGCGAGACTCCTAAAATTTTGAAACTTTTTAAAATATATCTCGAAACAAAAATAATTACTCCCACTGGTTCACTAACATTGGCTCCTTTTAACTACCACTTTTTTAGGTACGTATGACCATAAATAACTTTAGTTACATATAATAAAAATAAATAAAAATTTGATATTCAATAATTACATGTTACGGTGAATCTAAATATATCTCATATGGTAATTTTATTATCTATATACTGTATAAAATTAATGGTCAAACATGCCTTGAGAAAAATGGACAAAAAAGGGAGCCAATATTAGTGAATCATAGGGAGCATATTTAATCTTAAAAGTTATAAAAATGATACTTTCCATGATTAGTTTAACTGTTAGATGGTCTAACAAATAATTTACATATGTGATTAATTAATAAAAATATTATGATAATTTATAATCGAAAGATAATTTTAATAATATATCAAATAAATAAAAAGTCTCCCATTAGACTAACTAATGGTTAGAACAATCATGAAAAACCTCGTTTCACTAAATTTTAGGATCAAATTATACTTATTTATACATTACAATAAATTTTATTTTTTTTCAAAATTATAGGAATTTCGTTATAATAAATTAAAACAAGAAACCACTCCATTAGTTACATCAGTTATAAAATAATCCCGTCTAACGATTAATCAATTTAAAACAAAAGATAGTGGTAATCGAATGTTACAAATTATTTAGAACGAATACTTTTAATAAAGTAGATATTTCATCATATCTATAAATATAAACATGGTATTAATACAGTTCTTGTTACATTTGAAATTATTTAATGATAATTACGGATTAAGACATCACAAATTAGAGATGCTGATGCAGACTAAACTTTAGTCAGGGGCTTTTATACAATTCTAACTATATTCTAGCTCCAAGGACCTATCTCTAATAATTTACCGTACCTAGCTCTAATAATTTTTACAGGGACCTATCACTAATATTTCTTCAAGGTTTTTTTGTCCAATTTTTCCCATCATTTTTCCGCCATCTGCAATCTGCAAAAAAAATCAAAAATAAAAAATATTTTTTAAAGGCAAATAATTAATCAAATCATCAAACTCAAAATTATAAACATCAGCAAAAAATAGCAGAACATCAACGAAAAATCATAAAACATCAACTAAAAAATTAGAGAAAATGCAAAATAAAACAGAAAAAATATATAAAAACCAAATAAAATCGATAAAAAATTGAAAAAACGTCGACTACAATTAACAAAACATCAATTTAAAATCATAAAAACATCAACAAGACTTCAATTATCAATTTTTATAATAAAAAAACTACAAAAATCAACTAATATCAACCAAAAGCTAAAAACATTAATTCTTATCACCTAAACTTCACCCAGAAATTAAAAACGTCGACATAGGGGAAAATATAATACAAAAAACAACCTATATCACCCAACAATACAAACATCAACTCGCATCACCTAAAACTCACCTAGGAAATGAAAAAAAACAACATGAGAGAAAAAACAAAAAATATCAACTCATATAACCTAAAAAACTACAAAACATCGACTTATATCAACTAAAACTTACTCGAAAAATAAAAAATATCAATATGAGAAAAAAAATTAAAAAATCAACAAAAAAACTACGGTACCTCAAGTGTATAAATTATTCACTCAAAAAAAATCACAAAACGTCAATAATGTTTTTTTAAAAAATACAAATATCTACCTATATCATAAAAAAACTACAAACATCAACTCCTAACACCAGAAACTCATCCGGAAAATGAAAAACATCAACATGAGAGAAAAAAACTAAAAACATCAACAAAAAAACTACGGTACCTCAAAAGTATAAATTATTTACTAAAAAATCATAAAACATCAACATTTGGTTTTTTTAAAAAAAAAACTACAAATATCAACTTATATCACCAAAAAACTACAAACATCAACTCCTAACATCTGAACCTCACCTAGAAAATGAAAAACATCAGCTTAAGAAAAAAGAAACTATAAACATCAACTCTTATTACAGAAACCTCAGCCAAAAAATGAAAAACATTAACATGAGATTTTTTTTAAAAACTGCATATATCAATCCATATCAACCATAAAAATGACAAAACATCAACTTATAACAATATAATTTCATCCGAATAATGAAAAACATCAACATCACAGAAAAAAATAGCTACAAACATCAACAAAAAGTTACAGTAGCTCAATAATGAAAACTCTTCAAAAAATAGACCTAGTGGGATTTGAACCTGGGTCTCTAACCTCAAAGACTGCAGCAATAACTACTTCACCAAAAACGCATTACTGTACATATGTTCAATCAAATAATATTAAATCTGAGCATGTATATCAAGAATATAAAATCTTCAAATAGAGATCACAATGAGTTTCGAACCCAGGACCTCTCACCTAAACAGCAGAAATATTAACCACCAAACCAAATCAACATTGTTGACAAACAGCTCAGTCAAGAAATTATTAAACCTCACCAAGTCTTAAAAAAAGAGTAGAACACAATATTAAACCTCACCTCATGAAGCAGAACCTCACTGCGCCACTGCCGTCCTCAGCCTCCGATCAACGTTAGCCGTCAGCCACCTCAAGTGGCGCGTGAAGTCACGCGCGTCATCGTCGCTGCTCATACGCATGCATCTCACGCGCATCGTCTTCCTCCTGCTTTTTCGCCGGCATCGTCATCGTCTTCTTCATCTTCGCCGGCGTCATCATCTTCTCGTCGGCAAAAAAACATAAAGAAGGCGGTGCAAAGCCACCGGAAATTGCAACATCCTCCGTCTTTGCCAAACCCTAGCTCTGCTGCTGGAAATTGCAACACCTTCCATCGCGACGTCGAAAACCAAACTCCGACAACGGAAATTTTGATATGGTTCGCGACGTCGAAGATGCCGGAGAGAGGCTTTGATATGCTGCGCGATGTCGGAGACACCGGAGAGAGACTTCGATCTGATGTGCGACGTCAGAGACGAACTTCGATCAGTGCGATGCCGCTGGAGAAAGGCTTCGCGTTGTGGAGCTCCTTGCGACGTCCGACGAGGAAAGTCTTCTTCTCCGGCGAAGTGGCGACAGTTGTCGGCGGAGGTGGCAGTTACCGGGTGGTTAAACGAAGGAGAGAAAAATGAGGAAATGAAAAATCTGAAAGTTTTGAATATTTATATAACTTTTTGATAATTGCACTCTAGGCCCCTAGATTTATTAGCATATTTAAATAAAACCCCCACCCCAAATCAAGACTTATATTAATTGCATAATAGAACCTGCCTAAAGTTTAATCTGCCTAAAACAAGACTTTGTGCACAAATTAAGTCTTGTTTTAGATCGGCTGATCGTTAGACGGAGGATCATTATGTAAATAACATAATTTGCAATTGGAATTTTTTGAATGATGCAAATAATTTGAAGGACAATAAGTGCAATTATGAAAAAATGTCGATAAAAAATATTTGTTCCTTTCATTTTCTTCATCTTTTCTGTGTTTCCCCACTTTCCTCTTCTTATTTTTCTTCTTCTTCTTCGAATTGTATATTTATTCAAGCTTCATTTTTTCTTTGATTACTTCACCATTGATTGTAGGATTTGCTCTATTTCGTGATATTTGGTGATTTTTTTGTTTGCCCAATTTTGTAACTGCATTTTTGGAATTAGTCGATTATAGATATGAAATCGATCAATTTCAAAAGAGATTATATATTTTTTGTATTCGAATTGTTCTATTGTGGTTTGGTTATCATTTGGTTGTGTTTGGTAGGAATTATTGATGTATAGTGTTCTTTTGTTGTAGTTGAAGATGAAACAAAGAGTTTTTTCGCTTTTTCTGTAGATTTAACATCAGTGTATGACATTTTATCATAGTGATGATATTTAGTACATTTTAGTTTATGTTTATACGTATATATCAATTTTGTTGATATTTATTCAATTTCAAATGGTGTTTACATGTATTTTGTTGATGTTTCAGTCCTAGTGATAATCAACTAATAATGGTGAGGTTTCAAATTATCACCTTTGATTTGATCTTCTAAGACTGAATCAAACTGATGTTGGATGAAATTAAAGGGTTGAGAAAAGTCAAGTTTAGAAGAATTGGATTGTTTGATATTAGTGTATTTAGAAAGATTTGTTATATTTTTGCATTAAATGATAATATCTTGATGTTAATTTTTCTTGAATCGAGAACTACATGTATTCTGATGAGTGTTCAATATTATATTTGTCATATTTGTCATATCTTTTATACTTTTTCATTTTTTGATTAAACAGTGAACTCCTTCTCATTAAGATGATTATTAGGTCTCACACAAAGTGGGGTGAGACTCCCACATGGTTTACACATAGTGGAGTGAGCCTCTCACGTGCTCTAAGAGCATGCTCCACACCAACATGGTGCATTAGAGACTTAAGCGACCATAATAATGCAAACCAAGGGGAAGAGAGATTGAATCTTGATTGCACCTAGTCGAGCACAGTGCTCTGGCCACTTGGGCAAACCCATGTGGTTGGTTTTTCATTTTAAAAATACAAGTTATGCTTATGTTTTCCCATTGATGTTTTATATGTTGGGAGTTTATGTTTATATGGATTTTGTTGAGAGTGTTTTTGCGCCGAGAGAAGAATTAGAGAAGGTTAGAGAGAATGTTTTCATAATATTTATAATTTATTTTGCAGATAGGTCTTTATAATTTTGTGAACTTTTTACAAAAAAAATATCCAAAATATATCAATTACAAAAAGTACCCATGGCTATTCACCACCTTGTATTATTCATGTTTTAATCCCTAGACTAATCGTTAGTTGGTCTAACAAGAGACTTTCTCTTAAGAAAACATTTTTATTTGTAAAATTTAATACTCCCTCTGTCCCATCCATTTATGCACACTTTTTGGTCAACTTTCTTAAATCATGTTTGACCACTGTTAACTTTAGTTCTGTATAATAACGATGTCTTAGATTTTGATATTTGAAAATTACATGATACGGGGAATCTAAAAATATCTCACGTGAAGATATTGGTGCCTATATACTAGTTGAAATTCATGGTCAAACGTGTCATAAGTTAGTTGATCAAAAAGTGTGCATATTTGATTGGGACAGGGGGAGTATAAAAGTTATGGTTCGAAATTAATCTGACAATCTTGATTTTAAAAAAACTTATCTGACATTCATACTTTAAACAGATATTTAAATTTTCATAATTAACATAATAATAAAATTATTGTTAGACTTTTCATAATAAAATTATTGTTAGACTTTTCATTAAAAACAAAAACTAAGAGATTCATTTTTTTTCAAGAAAGTAATGGAAAAGTGCATAAATAATCCTATTAAATTTCAAAAGTGTACATATAATCTTATAAAATTTGAAAGTTGCTAAACTAACCCTACGTTTTTGAACATTGGTGCAAATATACCCAAATTGCACGATTTCGGCATCGACTAAAAGAATTCAGGTGTTGAACTTATCTAAAAAGATAAAAATGTCCCCAAGTTTAAAACTAAAAATTTAATGACCATTATACCCTTATGCACTGCCGCCGGTTAACGATGGACGTCACTGGATCGCCGCTGACTGATGGTGGCCGGGTTAGATCAATACTTTTATTAATGAGACAGAGCTAGATCAACACTTTAGTAAAAAATACAGGGTTAAATATAGCACTTATATGAAAAAGATATAGTTAAATCAACACTATCATAAAAAATATTTTTTGAGGAGAGCCCAATCCTTATATAACATACCTTCATTACAACTTCATAATCTAATGATTTATAAATATATTTATAATAGAGGATAGGGGGAGTATTGAAAATTAATTACAAATTAACATACAAATTTATAAATATCACAAAGTCATATTTTAGGCAGTTTAAACTTTAGGTTGGGGTTTATTATGCATATACTGTAAGGTTCAATTGGCATGGACTTATTTTTAAAATAACCCTAAAGATGGAGGAATTTTACTGTAAATGTAGAAAATTTGGGTTCGTATATATCTATTTCATTTTTCATTTTCTTTTCCGCCGGAAACTGCCATCGGCCACCGACAACCACCACTGCTAGCTGATTTTTTGCCAGATTTTCACCAAATTTTCGTCGATCCGATTTGTCTGCCGAATTTTTTCCGGTTTCCAGCGGATTTCCCCCGCCTCTGATTCTTCGTCGCGAAACCACCGGCTTCAAACGACGATTCTTCTCCGCCATAGTTAAGTTCCTATGCTGCCCCGGAGTTGAGTCTGCGAGGTTGTGGAGTATTTGTTGAGCTCATATGCGGCGTTGAGCTCTTACACGGCGATTCTTCTCCTCTGGCGAGATCGTCGACCGCTCCGCAGTGTCGTGCCATATCCTTCCGGCTCGCCGATTCACAATGATCTTCCAGGCCTCTGATCAATTCGATGGAGAGGATTTCGATGGTGATTCGTGGTGATCCTCCAAGCCTTGAGCTCGTTGACAAAGAGGATTTTGATGGTGATTCGCGACTGTTAGGCCCGTGCTATCCACACGCACATTTGGGGAAGACGAAGCGCGTGCAAACACGCGCGTGTAACAGAGCCAAATAAAGCATGTAGCTTCATGTGCCTACAGTGTAGGTTCTGTTTTAATTTATTTTTAAAAAATTGATATATAATTTGATGTTTTATGATTTTTTGTTGATTTATTGTTAGTTGTAGTTGGTGTTTAAGATTTTTAGTTTGACATCTTGAATTTGATATTTAAGTTAACAATTTAAATTTTTGTTTATGCTTTATGATTTTCAGTGTTATGTTAATTTTAGTTGATGTTTGTGATTTTCAATGACATTTTGAAATTGCTACAAAATTTGCCAATTTTATCTTTGTCGATGTTTTATGATTTCATTTGATTTTTAATTAATTTTAGTTGATGTTTATGATTTTCAGTTTCACGTTTGGAAATTGATATTTAATTTGACAATTTAATCTCTGTCGATATTTTATGATTTTCAGTTGAGGTTTTATAAGTTTTAGTTAAAGTTTATGATTTTCAGCTTGCATTTTTAAATCGATATTTAATTTGACAATTTAATCCTTATTGTTGTTTTATAATTTTTAGTTGAGGTTTTGTTAGTTTTTAGTTGATGTTTATGATTTTTGGGGTGAGATTTAGGTGATATGAGTTGATGTTTGTAGTTTTTTGGATGATATAGGTTGATGTTAGTATTTTTTTTTGAAGTTTTTCATTTTTTTGGTGAGATTTAGGTGATAGGGTGATGTCTGTAGTTTAATTTTTCTCTGCTGATGTTTTTCATTTTGTGGGTAGGTTTAGGTGATAGGATTTTATGTTTGTATTGTTTTCCCTCGTATTGATTTTTTCATTATCGGGTGATGTCTATTTGATATGAGTTGATGTTTTGTAGTTTTTTTGGGTGATTTGGATTGATATTTGTAGTTTTTTTAAAAAAAGTCATATTGATGTTTTTCATTTTCCGGCTGAGTTTTAGATGATAGGAGTTGATATTTGTAGGGTCCTTTTTCTCTCATGTTGATATTTTTTCCTTATTCGGGTGAGGTATATTTGATATGATCTGATGTTTTGCAGTTCTTTTGGGTGATATGGATTGATAGTTGTAGTTTTTTTTCTTTATTTTCTCATGTTGATGCTTTTCATTTCACAGCTGAGGTGTAGGTAATAGGAGTTGATGTTTGTAGTGTCTTTTTTCTCATGTTAATGTATTTCATTTACCGGATGAGGTTTAGGTGTTAGGTGTTGATGTTTGTAGCTTTTGACTGATATAGTTTGATACTTTTAGTTTTTTTAAAAAAAGTTTTGTTGATGTTTTATGATATTTAGAGTGAAGAATTTATACTCTTGAGGTACCACAACTTTTTGGCTAATGTTTTTAGTTTTTTCTCTCATGTTGATATTTTTCATTTTTCGGGTGGGTTTTAGTTAATATGAATCGATGTTTTGTAGTTTTTTGGTGTTATATGAGTTGATATTTTAATCTTTTTTTCCTCTCATGTTGATGTTTTTCATTTTCTATGTGAGTTTTAGTTGATAATAGTCGATGTTTAGAGTTTTTTTTTGGTGATATAGTTTGGTATTTGGTAGTTTTTTTCTCCTTATGTTGACATTTTTCATTTTTTAGGTGAAGTTTAGGTGATAGAAATTGATGTTTGTAGCTTTGGGTGATATAGGTTGATATTTGTACTTGTGATTTTTTTTGATAATTTATTTTTTGTTAATCTTTTTATTATTTTTCCGTTGATGTTTTGTTAGTTGAGATCGAAGTTTTTTCAATTTTTTGTTGATTTTTATTTGATTTTTGGGAAAAGGACAAAAATAACCCTATTAATTTCAAAAGTACAAATATGACCCTGTAAAATATGAAAGTGTGAAAGTAATTAAAAAATTGTGCAATTATACTCATTTTGTTCAATTCTAGCATTGACTCAATGAAATCAATTGTTGACCAAACCTAAGAAGACATAAATATCCCTAGGATAAAAATAAAAATAAAATGACTATTGTGCCCCTAAACTTCTTCTTCTTCATCTTCAAACATACCCACAGACCATCGCCGTCGGAGTTCGACCGTCCGCCGCTGCTCCGCCGCCAGAAATCTGTGCACCCATCGTCACCGCCAACAACCACTACCGTCGCCCCCTTCTCCTCACCCACCACCGTTGCCCGGAATTCTACACCACCACCCGCTCAGCACCGCTGCCAGAGTTCTGCGCACTCACCACCGACGCCAGAAATCCTACACAGACACACCGTTTTAGAAAGCAAAACCAAACTAACAACATAGAGTCCATCCAAAGACATAAACACGCACATATTTGAATCGTGAACTTCCAGGACATCGACCAACTATAAGAATTGGCCTTTTTCTACCATATGGAGTAAATAAAAACATAAATCACCTACTTTTTTCTGACGGGCAAGGTTCCAAATCCTCCAGTAGAGATTTTTTAAACCTAGTGTTCTTCTCTTGAGGACTCTGGGTCGCTTGCTCCTATCCATTCTTCAAAAATTCAGGAAAAAACATAAAAATACGAACTTTGAAAGTTGATAAAAGTAGGAAATTAAGCAGTAATAGTACTGACCTGAACCCAGGAGCGGTGGAGATCTATCTCATCGAAGTCAGTGATGACCTCCTCGACAAAGTAGTGCACAGACACACACCGTTTCAAAAAGAAAAACCAAATTAATAATAGAGAGTTCATCCAAAGATATAAACACACACATATTTGCGCACCCACCTTCGCTTCCAGAAATTCCAACCCATCCACCTTACCCTTGTCGCCAACCACCCTAGCCCCAATGCCCAGAAACCTTAGCCCCGCCGCCAACCTCCGCCGCCCAGAAACCCTATCACCACCATCTTCCCAGCTCATCTCTAGCATCACCTCCGCTACCATCAATGTAACCCTATTCTCCGCCTACCACCCTATCCCCACCACCAAGAAACCTTAGCCCCGCTGCCCACCTTCGCCGTCCAAAAACACTAGCACCACATTCTTCCTCGCCTATCTCTAGCACCACCTTCGCCACTCTCACCATAACCCCTACCCTCTGTGTAACCTAACTCACACCATATCCCTACCCTCCACCTCTAACGATCTCGAGATTTCAAGTTAACGCGCCAAAGCGCCATCGGAGCAACTCCGCGCCACGACCATCAAAGCGAACACCGCGCCACCAGAGAAGAGAAGAGAACATTATGCCTTCTTGAGAAGACAACATTGTTTTCACAGATCTTCTGCATCATGGTTTTGGAGAAGGGCACAGAAGGAGGAGATTAAGAGAGGGAGGCGGCCGGAGACGGAGAGAGGGAGTGAAAAGAGAAGATCCAGAGGAGAGGGGTGGAAGAGAGATGGGAGGTGAGAGGCAAAAGAGAAAAGAGAAAAGGAGGATTAAGTTTGTCATTTCCATATGTTATATATTTTTTAAATTCAGGGGTATAATGGTCATTTCACATGTTTCCATCCAAATTTACCATTGACATTTTGGCCAATGAAGTTCAGGGTTAGATTTGAACTTCCATATTTTACAAGGTTATATCTGCACTTTTGAACAAAACATAGGGTTAAAACACATTTTCTCTTATTTTTTATATATTGTTCGCTGCAATTTTTCAATCGATGTTTTATGATTTTCCATTGGTATTTTGCTAGTTTTAGATGATGTTTATGATTTTAGTTTGATGATCATATTATTTTTTGCATTTTAAATTTTTTTGCAGACTGCAGCTTGAGGGAAAATGATGGGAAAAAGTTTGACAAAAAAGTCCCTGAAAAAAAATTAGAGATAGGTCCCTGTAAAATTATTAGAGATAGGTCTCTAGAGCTATAATAGAGTTAGAGTTGCATAAAAGCCCCTGACTAAAGTTTAGTCTGCCTAACAGGAGACTATTTTCATAAATATATTTATCACACATTAGATTATGAAGTACTTTTCTGACCTTATCATTTTTATATTAGTGCTGATTTAACCCTATATTTTTTCCTTAAGTGCTAATTTAACATTGTCTTATTAATAAAAGTACTGGTTTAACCCGACCACCATCGGCCGGCGGCAGTGACCGGCGTTGATTGTCATTGACTGAGGTTGACTGCGTTAACCCGCGGAAGGGTTTGAGCACTTTTTGGAAAGGATAATATCATTTTTTCATTTTTCAATTTTTAAAAGGGGTATAACGGTGGGAGACCAATGAACTCCCTCCATCATTCACCTTTAGCTTCCTTTTATTTTTATGAACACTTTTGGTCCCTCAATTAACAAAAATGTTGAATCGTGGCTGTTCCGTCTGGTCAAAGCGTTAAATTTGGTCAAAAACGTTAAATTAAAGGGCAAAATGGTCATTTTCATTTTTCCATTTTCCTTTTTTCTTTTCTTCCTCCCTTCCCCTTTCTCTTCCCCTTCCATTTCTCGCTGTAACACTCCCACCGCCTTTTCCCTTTACCCGCCACCTCTACCCCATATCCCGCCTCTTTACTCTGCCACAGAACCCCCAGCGCCATCATGGAAACCCCAAAACCTCCCAGCGCCACCACAAAAAAATGCCAAGTCCGACGATTCCTCCACTCTTCAACCTAGTTTCAATTTTGACGATTTCGCTTCTCATCAACTCAGTTCCAATTTCGACGATTCCTCCACTCATCTACCTGCAAAAAGGAATTCAACAAAACATGGCCAAGAACACCGTGTTGACGATGATGGAGGATTGCACTGAACACCTTGTTTACGAAGGCAGAGGATTGCATCGAATAAACACCACATCACCCCCACATTGCATGGAATCAATGTGGACGAAAGTGGAGGACCGAGGCGAGGGAAAACGGTGGTGGGGAACTAAGGCGGGGGGAGGCAGTGGTGGAGGTAAGGTGACAGCGATGGTGACTGTGGGTGTGGTGGAGGATTGGAGTCGGGAGTGGTGGGCTGTGGTGGAGTATAGCGGAAACTATGAGTGTGGTGTAGGAGGGATGGAGTCGGGAGCGGAAGGGGTGGAAGGGGAGTGATGATGAGTGTGAACATCGTGGAGGGTAAGGTTCAGGCGTGGCGAAGGTCTAGGCGGAGGGGAGGATGAGGGCGGCGATAAGTGTAGGGTTCAGGCAGTGGTGATGAGGGTAGATGGAGTGGAGGACAGGCGGAGGAGGGTATGGTGTAGGCGGTGGTGATGCGGGCGGTCGGTTGAAGAGCACTGGGTGGGGGTGTGGGTGGAGGGGGGG